>KK121930.1:197784-243074 GCA_000611955.2 Stegodyphus mimosarum
AGACCCTGGAGAGCGTAATGAATTTCACATAACCAAATAAGCTAAAACCCGTCAACTAGACAATTTGCAGTTATACTGAACAGGGGCCCTTATCAGGGCCGTGATACAGAATACGGCGAAGACGACAAAACATATTATTAAGTGAAATTACACTGAATTTGAGAATAAATACCAACGTCCGGAAGTTTAAGTGTTTTTAGGGTAATTTTCATAAATTATCATTGAAACTTCCACTGATCTTCCAGGTTTTACGGTGTATACATTTGTATTACACTTGCAATTTACACATTTCTATGTACCTAGATTTGATTAAATTTGAAAGAGATATTTGCAATCCTTGTGATTTTTCTATATACTAAGCAGAAAATCAATTATGTTAACTATTGCAAAGGGATACTTATAGACATTAAAAGATGAATAGCTAACATACAAACAACGCTGATTAGAATGTAAACAAATCCAGCTAGAAGTCTCCTTACGGCAGCGGCCATCATAAGTAGCGACGTCATACCGTGAAGTTTCGTGGCTTCATTTTCATTACACGTGACATACGGAGAAGGCTTACTCCATCTATTCTAACCTCAATGGTTATATCCAATTCATTTTTCAAATTATTGCCACCCAATGTTATAGCCATGTATTACTTGAAAAAATTAAATAATAAAGGAACGGTATATAGTTTTATGTACTATAGGAAAATGAAGGCACCTACTGCCACCAGACTTTTAACACACGAAGTCGTCCGGCTGAACATGAGCACTTCATTCAAAATCCAGATTTTGAAAGTCTAATTTGTTGTTTTATTACCTTATATTTTTACGAATTTAAGGAGTATTTCATTAGCAAACTTAGCGATCTGACTGAAAGATAGAACTGGCAACACTATTAGAAATAGAAAATTCTTTTCCTGCAATGATCCAGACTGTGGCCATTCGGGAAAATGTAAAATAGTTATTCTTCAGTTTTAATCAGCAAACTCGGCTATTGTCAATGTGTCAATAATAAGCAATGTGTTTCCATTGCCGGAAACAAAAACACTTTTATTCTCCACGCCCCATCATGTTACCATTCAGTAAAGCCTAGCATATTTAACTTTAAGATTTAATCCGCAAGACTACTGAGTAACAAACTAAGCGATTTAAAAGCAATAAACACCGCTCTAAGGAATATTTTTACTACATTTTAGCATGTATTTAAATAAAAGTCATGAGATATGTAATCAGAAATATTAAATAGTTTTATGACAGTACACTAATTGGACCATTAAAATCACTGCAGGTAACAATGCGGCGAATATACATAGAGATGTTTCCTTATTTAATATTGATATGAGTTGCCAGTGTTAAAAAATAAATCACAGCAATATGGAGTCAAGGTAAAATATAACACTGCACAGCTACGCCATCAAACTGTTACTGAAGGCTTCAAATAGCTAATTGGCCACAGGTGCTGTCTTTCTTGAAGTTGCGAAAGCCTTTCAACGCTCCTAGCATTGCGGCCTTATTTATGAATAAAGCATGCTTAATTTTCCAGATTACCTAATTCGAATTATGACTTCTTTTCTTCATAACAGATCATTGAGCCTCCACATTAAAAACGCGTACTGGTAGCAGAGACCGATTAAAATCGGTGTACCCGAAAGTCTAAATCTAAGACCAGTTCCAAGGTTCAGACATAATTTAGAAGTCAAATAGCAAAAATCAGTGTTATATTTGCAAATTTTCAGAGGACGGGTTTCGATGGTTTTACCGAACTATTATCCTCAGCTGCCGTCCTCAGCCTTGTTGTTTGATTTCTTAATATTTATTCGGCGTGTTATATTTACCTAAATTATATATACTTATCAGATTGCATAGTATCCTACAATTTAATTACAGCTTTTCTGACGCAGGCCGAAATGCTTCAAAATATTTACTGTCAACTTTAACATAGAGGAATGGCTTACAGACTACACTGGTGTGCAAAAATTAAGGAAGAAGTCGAAAAATTAGCATATCAGCTGAACGAAGAGGCAGAGCGGACAGAAAGACCAATCAGGAGATTAAGTAAGTTGATGTACGGTAGCACATGCGCAGATATGCAGGTAGACGTAATGGAAGAGTGTCTGAGTAGTATAAAGCATGTTTTCGGTGTAAAATCAGTATTTCTGGCAAAGAGATTGCACGCCGCATAGCAGCTAAAATCACACCGAGTTGCTGCCTCAGCGAGAGATGGCGAATAATCAATCTGTTGAGACGACATCTGGATGCTTTTACCCGAGGTCGAATCATTGGGAAGTTGGAGGAAGGCCGCAGTGTGACAAGTGTGGCTGCAGAGTTCGAAATTGCTCACAGCATCGTTTCACGAATTTGGAGACAATTTCAAACTACAGAAACAGCTATCCGGGGGTTTAGTAGTGGTCGTCCACGAGGAACCACACCCGCAGATGACCGGTATATTGCCTTACAGGCCAGAAGAAACAGGCGGCAGACAGCGGGAGAAATCGCTAGACACACGACACAGGCGACTGGACGACCGATATCGCGTTTTACCGTTGTCAGAAGACTGAACGGTGATGATCTGTTTGCACGACGCCCTGTACGGTGTGTACCTCTAACGCCTGCCCATCGGAGAAGGCGTTCTCTGTGGTGCCGGGAACACCGGAATTGGAGAGACAATGAATGGGGACGAGTACTCTTTACAGATGAGAGCAGATTTAGTCTGAGTTGCGATTCTAGACACATACACATCTGGACAGAGCGGGGAACACGCAATAACCCCTTCAACATCATCAAAAGGGACTGTTTTGGAGGTCGCGGAGTTCTCGTTCGAGCAGACATAATGCTTGGTAGCCGGACCGACCTTCATATCTCCCAAGGAGGTTCGTCACCTGGGACTGCTATTGTAACGAGGTTCTTCTTCCTTACATGCGTCTTTTCACAAGGGCTATGGGTCCTCAGTTCCTCTTCATGGACGACAACGCTCCACCTCATCGCACAGTTACTGTCGAAGAGCTGTTGGAGAGTGAAGATATTGAACACATGGATTGGTCGGCAAGGTCTCTGGATCTAAATCCCGTCAAGCATGTACGGAACTTACTAGGGAGACCCGTGGCAGCACGTAACTTATCGCCAGTAACGATTCCGAAACTGCGATTGGTGCTACAAGAGGAACGAGCAGCAGTGTCTCAACAGCTCATTAACAACCACATATCCAGCATGCACAAATGATGTGAAACCTGCCTAGCAGTCAGGGGAGATCATATCCCCTATTAAAGACCGGATGTTTCTTGCTGGACACCCATCACAGGGATGTTTCGGCCTTCAGTCGCATTGCGCTCCATGCTACTTTTTCAATAAAGCTTCTTTTTATCCCTCTGATTTCTCTTTTAGTAAATGTTGCTTACATTACTGATGTCCTTACGTATTGGGGATCTTACGGTATTAAATGTGTTGATTTGGAAAGCTTTTGTACAAAGTTATATTGAAAAAACCGTCTCGTCCTTAATTTTTGCACACCAGTGTAGAGATAGATCTTTGAATTCAAGGCGGCAACAAATCAAATGCAATTCTACTTTGAAAAAAATCTGTTAATGAATTTAACATCTACCCCTACGTTATTTGAAGAAGAAATACACTGAAAGCAAGAAATTACCTACTTCGACTGCACACTTGACAAACAACTCAGTTTTGGACCTCACTTTGCTAAACTCAAAGATAAATTTAATATTTCCATTGCTAACTTAAGATCCCTTATCGAGAAAGAAAGCAGTTTTTCTCTTCATAATAAAATAAGATTATATGAAACAATAATCCACAACCTTATTTCACGCCTTCCCAGTATAAGCACATGCTGCAAAAGTAAATATCTGTAAAATACAAATTCTGAAAAATAAAGCATTCAAAGAAATAGCTATTGTTCCTTGGTTTATAAGAAACAGCAAATTACACACCGATTTAAGAATCCAAATCATCAAAAAATGCATTTCCAAAACTCTTCAAAATGTTTACTCCAATTAATATTAATTTTAGTTCCATTATTAATTTTAGTTCCAATTCACGAACCAGAGTTACAAGAAAAACACACGTACCCAACTAATGTTTCTTTTTGTAACAATTATAATCATTTTAAGCCTGCATTTTGCCGTCTTTCACACAGCGAAAGTTTAAATGTGTCTGGAAGTCCCACTTGTAACTGGTGTTACATTTGACTCTCGCTACCTACAACGGAGACTGCTTCCTCTCATAGAAAATAATTTTATTTAAGGAAAGAATGAAAATTATTTGAATTATTTACTTTCCTTTAAAATTTTAAACACAGAATCAGTAATATAGATCTTCAGTGATTACCTCGTTACAGTTTGTTAATCCGACGTTTTGGGTTTTGAGTTATTTTTTTTAATTACTGTTATAGAAATACTGATCATTTTCAGCGAAAATATTCTTAAAAACATGATCACTGTCATACACTATGATTTTCTATTGGGTTTTATTATATACTAGCTGAAATACCGGCATTGCCTGGTTCGCAGAGTGAAGATGTTTCCCTTAAAGGGAATGGAGGCACATTTTTCAAAATTCTGTTTTTGGAGTATTCTTGAAAAGCTGATAGAGAGCGCTTGTTCTATGCATTGTTCTGAAATTTTGTGCAGAGTTCTAAAGAGAAAACTAACACGGCGCAATCTAACGGTTTCGATAAGAAGTGATACTTGCTAATCTGAGTTATGTCTTTTTCCAGAAAATCACCATCCTCTTTGGTCGATTTCTTCACCGTTTTCTAAATATTCGCGAAATGGTGATAGAGAGCGTGTTTAAAGTCTGCTTTATAAAACTCAATGAACGCTTCTACCAGCACAAGAATGCAGTATAATGAACCACTTCGAACTTTTTAGCTACGAGATTCTTCAAAAAGACCTCCATCTTCGCCCTTTTTCGGCTTTCATGCTCAACGACAACCAAAGGTTTCCTACATAAAGCGTAAATATACTTTCGCATCTGCTCTGTCCAAAATCTCAGCTGAATATGTGAATATAGGAGGATTTCGACTTCATCCTCATCACTCATTTAATGAAAAGTAAATGTTTGTAAATATTGTATATAGAGTCTTCCAGTTTATGAAAAAAATTTGTATTTTTATGTATTGTGTCTTGTCTCCAAGACTCACTTAGGCATTTCTGTCCTTGCATCGCTACATGAAGCAACGAAATGAAGATAGTCAGTATACAGCTTTTCAATAGTGTATACCGGCCGCATCTAGCTTTGTAAGCTAGACGCGACGGAACTGCTTTAAACGTTGTACAGTGTCCTTAAAAGTAAATCCACACGGCACCGTCTGTTTTTAATAAAAATTAATAGTTGGAGCGCAACAACGGCAAATGAAGTTAAGATGGGTGACATGATTTCAGAATTGAAACTATATAGAAATATTAATATTTAATTTTGTAAGGAAGCAATTATGAATTACTTATTTAGCATGCATGACTTTCACTGATAGCTCGAACACAATAACGGCAAAGGGAACAAAGCTTGGTATTGTGTACACAATATGCGGGTCGTGAATGCACCGTTCTAATATGAACGCTCTGAGTATCGACTCCGTGGGTGGTTTCTCGAAATCTTATGAAAACACTGATCTCTCTCATGTTTTGAAAGTCAAGTGTGAAATTTTCAGCAAGATTAGAATAAAACGGTATATTTAATGTATGAATTACACGCACGTACAAACAAAAAATGGGCACTCTTCTTTATATGTTTGTAGATGATAATTATTAATCCAGCTAATATAATTTCAAGCTTCTGGCTAGTTCTTTATAATAACTGAAGTGAATCTGCGCTTATTGCTTTAAAATCTCCTAGTTTGTTAATTAATAACCGAAGTGAATGTGAAATAACAATTAAATACCTTACGCTCTGCTAAACGATAACATACTTAAAAATATTTTAATTTGAACAGTGGCAATACTTCTTTTTAAATTGATCAGTTTATTTGTAAAATTCGAAAGAAAAATACATTTCTTTTCTTGAGTGGCAACACAATTCTTTTTTTTTATTGCTGAGCTTCCTGATTAAATTTGAAATATAAATATCTTATGCTTCGCAGAGTGGCCATAGAGTACCACTAGCATTACAAAATGGCACCGTTGAGTGGAAATTCGCCAAGTGAAATTGTAAGGTTTTAGTTAAACTAACCAAGTTTTATTTTAATTTAAATCTGTCTTTCTCCTCTCTGCTTCAACTTCCCGTCAGAAGAAGCGCGAGGTTTCAGCTTATGCTAATTTTGAAGTACAGCGAAGTACTATTTAAGCCAGAGGTAGAAACCTCTTATTGTGAGAGAGCTTAGTCTCAGACCACGGTCAATCCGCTCAACGTTCGCCTGACCAGCTAGCAGTTTAAATTTATAAGCCATAGTGCTTACTACGTGATTGCATTGTAAAACAATTTGAAGTGCGCTAGTATTAGTATATCTTGCTACGCACCCTTTCAGGTAGAGGCCAATCTCCGCGAATCGCTCTGTGAGCAAAGTTCGATTTAAGTTCTATTTAAATTTATTTAAGTTTACTTGATTGTTAAGTTCGACCCAAGTGCGGTCTTTTACTTTCTGTATCTCTCCCGAGTTGGGAAGTTTGTAATTAATAGTGATTCAATAAAAGAGGATTTCAAATCCCTTCACGTGCAGTTATTATCCAGCCCAGCAGTTACATCAGAACAAAGCTTACAATCCATCAGCTCACTGTTCCAGTTCAGGACTTAGAACTTGAGGATAAGAACCCGATTACAGACTGTATTTATGTTTCCAAAAATGATGCACAGAACAATAAGTCCTGATAAAATATTTTGCGGAAAGGTCAAGTAGAACCAAAAGCATCTAAAACAGCCCTAGCAACGTCAGCGACGTCAGAGTTCTAAAGAAAAAACTAACACAGTGGAAACCGTGAGGGAAAGACGAAGAATATACACTCACGTTTGTGAAAATTGCAACACCCTGAAGGACTTACGCGAGTGAGCTGAAATTTTCAGGAAATGCAAAGAAGCGCATGATATGCAAATGATTAGAATTGCAAATCCGTAGCGCATGCGTATGCTGAGCAGCGCCCTCTGAACGGCTGATGGATCCGAATAAATAGACGGCTGTAGCGAGGCGTGTATGGTTATCGGTGGTTATCTGCTAGTGGTAAACGTTAACTCAATCTGTACTTATGCCTCGTCGACGAAAGAGAGCGAGATTTGAACAACTTACAGAGTTTGAACGAGGGAGAATCATCGGCCTTCGTGAAGCTGGATTGTCGTATCGTGCAGTAGCCTCTCGTGTGCAGCGTAACAGCAGCACAGTGATGCGCGTTTGGAAGCAGTGGACGGACGAGTGTCGGACAACTCGGAAATCCGGGAGTGGACCCCGAAATGTGACGTCAGCTCGCGATGATAGACACCTGGTCCGCATGGCGCGGACGGACCGTACAGCTTCCTCTAGACAATTGGCAGCACTGTGGTCAATAGCTACAGGTGTTTCATTGTGTGCTTCATCAATTCGTAGACGTCTGCTGCAGTGTGGACTGCGCGCACGGACTCCTTTATACAGGATCCCCCTAACGCACGACCATCGCCGCCTGCGGCTACAATGGGCCAATCAGCATAGAGACTGGCGTGCTGATTGGCAGCATGTCGTGTTTTCTGACGAATCCCGCTTTAATTTGTGGTACCATGATGGCCGCATTCGTGTCAGACGCTATGCCGGTGAACGCCACCTTCCGGAGTGCATTATCGAACGCCACAGTGGACGAACACCCGGAGTTATGGTCTGGGGCGCCATAGCATATCATAGACGATCTCAATTGCTACGAATTGTGGGCAATCTGAACAGCAACCGGTATATCCGTGAAGTTCTACAGCCCGAAGCTGTTCCCTTCCTTCAAAGCTTGCCAGGCGCTGTATTTCAACAGGACAATGCCCGCCCTCATACTGCTCGGATTGTTAAATCCTTCTTTGCAGCGCAGCAGGTACAGCTTCTTCCTTGGCCTGCGTGTTCCCCGGATATGTCGCCAATTGAACATGTGTGGGATGTCATTGGTCGGCGTCTTGCTCGTGATCCTCGTCCTGTTGCGTCTGCAGACGAACTTTGGGTACGCGTACAAACGATATGGAATGCTCTTCCTCAGTCAGACATTCAAACTTTGTTTGACTCCATGCCACGTCGTGTAGCAGCACTTATTGCGGCGCGTGGTGGCCACACAAAATACTGATTCTGATATCTTGTTCTTGTTTGTTTGCTTTGAACATTTAATCATTTATTTGTACCACTACCACTCAACTGTGTATTAAATTGCATTCATTTATGACGATTCCTTCTTGGTGTTGCAATTTTCACAAACGTGAGTGTAGTAGCCGGCAGTCTGCGGGACAGACAAAGATGTGTAACTTGAGACAGTTGTCTACCAGGACAGCGAGAGCGGCAATTATGACTTTGCTGACCGTCAAGGGATATTTTCATTTCATAAATGGATTTTTAAAACTAGATTAATGCGAGTATTAACGAATTCAGAAACGAAATTCATTGTTTTTCCTTTTTGATTGCTTTCCCAATACTCTGTTATCTTAAGTGGAATATTTGTACACTCTTTTTCAAGCTTTGGAAAAAATAATATTGTCCGCTAAATTGTCTCCTTTTGTTTTTGGCCCTGCTTCCAAACTGTTCTAAGAAGTTACGTTTGCTCATCATTGTTATAAGCAGTTATAATTTTTAGGATGGAAGAGTGCAATAAACAAATTGAAAAAGAAGGACTATTCCAAATTAAAGTTAACGTTCTAGCTTACCTATTTTAATGTAAAATATTTAAATATAATTTGCAATAGTAGCTAGTAGTAGTAATACTACAAAATAAAATAAAATAAAAAATACGCCTCCAATTCATTAATGGAATGTATTTATTACATAGATTAATACATATTATATCATTTTGTATTATGTATGAACACATATGTTTGTGTGTGCGGGGAGTGTAATAATTTTGGATATGAAAGAAGACACGAGATTTTAACCATGGCCAATGGTTACCGATGATGATGTCGTGCGGGATGAGTGATTGCTAGCTACCGACAAATGCAGCAGTTGTGATGATTCTATTTCTGAATACAGCAATTCTCTAGAAGCACATTTTGGTTCACATATATTATGGGCTCAATCTACACCTATTCCCCAACACAGTTTGTAAGTTTTCTACATTTTAGAGAAAAACAATGGATTAAAGGGAGAACTATGCGGTAACGTGTTAGATGGGAATAAGCAAGCTGGAACTTTTTCAAAAGAAAGTGTCAGAGAGAGTCAAAAACTAATGGTTCCTCCCCCACCACCCCAAGGTTAGTTTCGATTTTCGAAACTTGGTAATTGACTACAGCGTTTATAGGAAAGTAACAGAGTTATGTAACATGTAGGGATTTATATTTATTTTAACTAAAGCGTTAAATTTAATTTTATGCTTACTTTCCAATAAGCCTTCATTTCCCCTAACTGCCAATGTCAGAATATTTAAATTTGGTAGCGCGCGTGAAGTAATATAAATTCTACCTTGAGGGGAAAAGGTTTAAATACTGAATTCTAGTAGGGAAGGTAGAGAGATTTTACGAACACTGTACTTTTGCAGCGTGAGCTTCTGCTTTGCATTTATTGCTCTTTAACGTGGCGTAACATTTATTACTTGGCTGCCACCAGATATTCGACGCTGTTTAAGCAAACAGGATTATCTGAGTCCTGTAGCTTAATTCTACTACTTGTTAATATCTTCGAATTTTTTGTTTAGTTTTTATTATCTGAGTTACCGCCCGAGTGAGGTGTAATTCGTTAGCGTCAAGTCGATGCATTGGGAATTTTAAAAGCCCTAATAAAGGGTTCTTTTTACCCTTCTCCTGTGTGGTTTCTACACGTATTTCAGCTGCTATATTAGAAGACAGACCAGTGGGTCTTACAAAGATCATACGGCAATGATTAATTTGGAAATGTTCCAATTTAGATATATTTATAATAAATGCACATTACAAAGGACAGGAACACACGGTGGCTAGCACTGGTAAACATGTATTGTCTCCCGCCCATCACTATCTGTAGAGCTCACGTCTCCCTTGAAATAGAATTTTGATTTACATATTTCTTATTTTATTTAAAGATTCGTTTTTATTGTAACTGCCATTTGCGCCCATAAATAACTTAGCACACTATTCCTGCCTGTTCCAGAACGTAACATTTACATTTCTTATTGTTCCTGCATGACTTCAAGCATTTCTCTCTCTCTATATATATATATATATATATGTGTATGTAATATATATATATATATATGTGTGTGTGTGAGTGTATGTATATACAGACCGTGGACCGTATGTATATACAAACCCTGGTCACTCAGATCATCACTGGCAGTGCTTAAATTTGCATGTCATGCATTCCCTTCCCCCAGCAGACGACGAGCGATAGATAGTTTCTATTACCAAGGAAATTATTCATGTAAATTTTTACTGCTTTTTTCCTGCACCAGATTTCTCCTTTTGTTTAATTTGTGGCGATTATTTTACTGTCAAACTACATATGTAGGTTACCAGCAACATAAAAGTAGCTTGAAGCTTAAACCACTTATTTCACATCCTTTTAAGTCTTTTGATTTAGATTAAAAATTTTATGTATATATGTAAGATATAACAAAATACCTCAAAATTAACAATTCTAGATTTTATACTCTCGTCCTAAATTCATCTGTTCTTCCAAATTCGAGATCTTTCTGTTTAACATAACGCTGTTTGAAAAAGGTAACTAAAACTAAAATTAACCAATCACAGCTTAGAGTACTTTCTGCATCTACTAAGTATAAATACCGCTCACGTATAATTACATCATCTTCCTTTCTGCCAACTTGTGCTTTGCCAAGACCGCACTGCTTTCTCTTGCTAAAATGCCAACATGTTACCCTAAACCAATGTACACAGAAATTATCGTATTTCATTATGACTGGAGAAATGTCTAGTAAGATGATTTTATATGTGTGAAAATAAAGATTTGGATTTCTTCAAATTCCATTTGTGTGAATTACGTCATCATAGCTTTTATCTTCAGCCACTACTTTTATTTCTCAACCATGACGAATATCGAAAGATGCTAAAACGTACCGGATTCCTCCTGCGCGTCGAAAATTCTACATATATATATATATATATGTGTGTGTGTGTGTGCGTGTGTTTGTGTAAGCCTATTAAAATTAGAAGTTTTCTTTCATATTTTTTTATTTTTTATTTAATTTGGGCACTTCCTCTCTCTGTCTTAGAAATAGCGCCATAAGTCTAAACTGTGTCATTCAAATTAATCATGCGATGTTACGTAAGGTTTAATGCAGATATCTTTTGCTCAATCAAATTAATTTTTTGATTGGGTAAAACGCTTTCTTCCTCTCATTACCACTGCGACTCTCTTTCCTTTTCGCTTAGGCTTTCATTCTGTTAAGACGCTGCTGAAATCATCTATGTACTGCTATGATTGCTTCTGGCGCTATAGTATCAAAATTGTAAATATTCTGGAAATAGGCGCGACTGGAGTGCCAAGTGAATTGTGCCCGCAAATATGAATTTAAATAAACGAGGAATTTAATTCGACTATACTGCTGCTTCTTCAAAATGGACGGATGCTCTAAGTATCAGGTACCCATGCTAAACAACATTGCTACGCTTTTACATCTCAGTGGTTCCAAAACTGTGCTTTCATTACAATAGGATTGGATTACATGCTACTAACCTCAATGGAAATTTTATTCCGCAGTTGGGTAAAAGAATACAATAGTTGGATAGTGTCTGCAAGTTCATCATTCTAAAAATTAGACATCATCGATTATTCAAATATGATTTGTTATCGTTACACACACACACACATATATATTCACCTTTTCTTCAGATAGGATAATGATAATTTTTTTGGTCCTTTTGAACTTAATCTCTCTCTGTATACAGATATAAATTTTGAAATTACTAATTTCGATTATCCCATACGAAATAAAGAGTCAAACCTATTGCATCAGGAAACTTCTTAAAAGTGGATTCCTTATCTCTGTCTCTCTCTCTATATATATACACATGCTGTTCATACTTAAAAGTAGAAACATTATATACATGCTGTTCGACCGTTATACACATAAAAAATTACGCTCATGCTCTTTGGGTTACAAATTAGGATTTAAAGAAATATAATTAAGATGTGATAGAATGAATCAAATTTTAACCATACTAATAAACGCAACAGCCAGCATCAAATTTATAGAATATTAAAGCGAAAATAAGCTATCTGCATAGACGTTATTGTATATTTCTCCTTCCATGTGTAATGTAAACATAAACCATTTCTCCTTAAAACGTCTTCCATAAAGGCATCCCTTCTCTTATGCAGCTGTTCCTTTTCTTACGCAGCTATCCTTTCTCTTACGCATCCTCTTCTGTAATCCATTAAATACGAGAAGTAATTATGAAGATTTGCGAATATAGCCATTAACTGGTGGAAAACGCTGTCAGTTCCACTGTATTTGTTTAATCCTTACTACATGACAGAGGAGATATTTTCCCAGCATATTGAACCTCGTCCTATTAAGTGGGTTTAAAAATTTCTGTAGATTTGTGAGCACTAGGAAGTTTGTAAACTAGTCGACGTTACTACAGATATTACTAGATTTCGTACAAATTTAGCATATTTTATGTTCAATTACAAAACACCTGAACAATAGGCAGAAATCCCGTGTAAAGTGGAAGTAAACACGGCCGCAAGCACATGTGACGTAGACAGCCATTTAGGACATCTATTTTCGAAAACTGTTAGCTGTTTTAAAGCACTAACTACCATAAAAATTTGCAAACCAAAGAAACACTGTTAGATTCGACCGAAATTCCTCGAATCTGACAAATCTCGGGATAGGTAGGAAAGTGTGGTAATGTGTCAGAGGCATTCTGAACGTTTTCCTCATCAAAAATGCCTCTTGGGATCCCTGCCATGACTGCCAACACATGTCCCTGAATGATATCACGGACGTACCGATGAGCTATCATGGGGCCATGGATCTGTATTAGAGGCGATCAAGTGCAATTGTGCGAAGACACACAGCGCCATAACACTAGTCTGGGAAGCGGTGCACAGCTGTAAAATGGATTTGTATGTTCCTCCACACATGTGTATATTTGTTATTACTGCTTAGTATGACAAAGAAAGTCAAAATCCCAAAACCCGCCTAGCCGGCCACATGGCCAAATAAAAGGAATGCCAAATCCAACAATAAACGATGGCAGCCAGCCACCCGGCAGCGCTCCCAACAGACCTAAATTATGAAACTTAATGTTTAATTTAAGGTCAAGCTCCGGAAAACCAGGCCAGAGCTGTGAGTAACAAAATAAGGTTAATAAATCGAAACATAAGAAACTAAACAAACATCTAGTGCAAAGGTTGCAAAAGCTGAATAAACGAAATCAAGCACACAAAAACAAACGAAAAAACTAAAAAAGTGTTAGTTAAATAAAGAGAAAATATAACACAACACATAAAACAAACACACTCACTCCACACTCCGTACAGAAATCCCATCAGTAAGAACATTCCTTTTTAACTATTATCTACTTACTGTTTCAATACCTATTAAACCTTTATTTGTATTAATTATATCTATAATTTCTCTTGCAAATTTTTCAAATTTATCATGTCTTCTATAAATGTCTTCAAGGCTGGTAAAGCATATCTTTTCCTCACTCCCTAGTTAAATGACAAGTCTCGACGAAGTGTTGTGTATCCCCAACAAAACTGCACATTTTACATTTATCATTCTCCTGGAGGCGGAACCTACTTAGGTAGGCAGGAAACCCACCATGACCAGTTATAATTTGGTTTACATCTATGTCTTTTAAGGTTTTCATATCTTTACTCATTTTCAAAAGTTTTTAGATACAGGTTTTTCTTTTCAGAAGTAACCATTGTTTACACCAGGAACCAATATTTTTATTTTTAAGATAGGTACAAACTTTCTTTTTAGAGCCTTGTATTTGCTGTTCTTTAAACGCCGCCTCCAGGGCAGCTTCTTTTGCAAGGGTGTCCGCCCTCTCGTATGCCTTAACCCAGTGAAGATAGGTGGAATGCTTGTTACGGAGGTCTTTATACAGTGTTTTAATAGCATGTATTATATAGTTTATATATAAAGGCTGAGAGAGTGCCATTAAAGCAGATAATTCATCGGAAAAATATTTATGCAATAAGGAACAGTAAGTTTTTTTATCCATAAGAGCACTAATTTCAAAGCCATTAATTCTGCCTGATAAAGAGAATTTTTTGTTACGTTTAGCCTTTTCACTCTCTATTTCAATTCCATGGCAAAAAACGCATAAGCACATCCGACACTTTTTATACCAGATCCGTCAGTATATACTTCCTGTTCTTCATTCTGAAAGAAATTCGTGTCATATGGTATTGACAAATAAGTACTGGGATGCAGTTCGTAAAAATTATATAAGGCATTACCATTCAACTCTTCATCATCATATACTATTTTGGTCTTAGAATAGTATATCTAAGCAAATATTTATCATATTCATATTTAAATTATAACGAGAGTGGCGGTACTCTTGACAAAATGCAAGCAACCTCCGTTGAGACACTCCTAAAGGATCTGGTACTCATAATAAGGCTATCTGCAATAAATCCAGTTTTTGTCTTGTTCTAACAAGTTCCTGCTCAATATGTTTATTATTTGTTTATTTAGGACGCAGTCCGGCCTACCTGATGAGCAAAGCTCAGCTTATGACACAAAGGGCTGCGCCCACATTTACACTGCTCGCAAAAGACAAACAAACCATATGAATATAAAAATACAATAGTAAAAATAATAAAAATATAACAGTAAAAAATACAACAGTATGACATCAAATAAAAACAATATAAGACAAAAAAAAAACCGCAAGCAGTCAAAAGTTGAACTCAAGTCACAATTCCAATTCTTTCTCTATTTGAATTAATAATTTTAATGATCTCTCGAGCAGTCTTATAATTCTTCATATAAATCTTCCGTAGAAGTGATCCTAATCTTGATGGAGAGAAAACGTTTGACCATATCTCCACACTGTAATGTTTATTATCTCTTAATGCTTTGAAAAAAAAGAAAATTCTGATTGTTCTGCATTCCAAATTTGTGCAAATAAAACGGAAAAGACCATGTCCTGTAATCAGTTGAATAAAACGAATGTCATTAATAAACCGCATTCTCCCTTTTATTTTAAAAAAAATCTGAAAAATTCTTTGTTTCTCTCCGAATCATTCCAGATATTGCTGCAAATTTAATTACTATATCTTTTAGTTGTCAATATGTATGTCTGCAGGGATGCTCCCATCCACCTTTATGATCACCACTCCATTCCCACCACACATAAAGGAACACTCCATTCACACCACAAGCGAGGGCAATTAGCGACCCAGGCAGTTGCCCAAAAAGCAAGGAAAACGCCGCAAAACACCATTAAAAATCAATAAAAAGAGCAGCAAGTTTAAAAGCAGTTAATAACACTGAACTCCGGGAAACCATTCTAGGCGACTAACTAAAGAATTCGTATAATGTAAATAAAGAAAATAATAAGAAAATATCCAGCTAGTTTGCCAAAATCAACTCTATAAAAAACAGCACAAAAGGAAAGAAGAGAACATAAAATAATTAACTAAGGAAAATGCAATGTTAATAATTAAGCAAAATAAAAATAAGGAAATTCACAAGTAACACACATACGCACATAGGACCGCGTACACATTAACACAAAATACGAATACATGAATATATAACACATAAGAAAATTAAACATCCAAACATTCTTAAAAACCCGTTAAATTAAAATTCCAATCTTTCGTCTATTACTACTGACAAAATTCATAACAGCCTTGGAATAAAATTTGAAAACTTTAAAATCAATATTACACAGATTAAAATTCTTAATTTTTAAAACTTTTCTAATAGGTTCAATATCAGGACAGTCCACCATATAAGTGTTCGGCAGTTCCAGGTATTCTGCAATTTAAAGATAAATCGTTGTCCTGTATGCAAAATATAGGCAAAATCTTTCAAGAAGCACTCATTTCTCCATTTCTGCTGAGCAACTTGAATTCAAATTACAAGACACTCAAATACGCATAGACCGCGGTGATATTATTGAAAATTGAATTATAAATCAAAGATAGCTTAAAACATAATTATTTTCCTATTACATTCTGTCTTTCCTGAGATCACTAACAAGAACGAAATAGAATGGGAACTTACACAGTGTTTCAAACTTGGGCACACAATGTAAATAAGAAATTTCAGAGACTTCGAAAAAACATTAGAGAACCTCTAAAATATTACATGTATAAAAGACTGATATCCTTAACATATACATGTAGAGAAAGGTATATAGAAAATAAATGTTAAATTCAAATTTTAAGACACAAATTAGAATTTCCTTTACAAAGACAAGAAAACTTGCACTTACCGATTTGAAAAGATCTCCTTCGCTAAATTCACCTTCGAAAATCAATTCGTCTTCCACATTATCACCGTCAAATTTGAATGAATCATGCAACTGTCCTTCAGCAGATACCGAGGAAGAAAACTCATCAGTAAGTGACAATAAAAACCCATACGATTTAGAAATTTCTTCAGATGCTGATACAGATGCTTCCAAACTTCCAGAAAGAGCATCAGAGACATCACTCGTTGAAGCAGAGGTTGAGATGTCAGTGTTATACGATAGAGCGAAATCATCACTAATAGATGTAGAGGCACTAGCTGATGCAGAAGCAGAACCTGAGACATCTACTCTAGCCGAAGCAGAGGATTCTGCGCTACCGGATAGAGATTCACTAGCTGAACCAGAGAAAGAAGAGGAGAAATCAGCCCTCCCCGAAGCAGAAATGTCAAACGTATCTGAAACAGACGCAGATAAATCAGCACTGATGTCACCCGAAACGCTGGCACTTAAGTCAGCTGAAGCATTGATATCAGCCGAAGCGCTGGGACTGATTTCAGCCGAAGCACTGATGTCAGCTGAAGCACTGATATCAGCCGATGCTCTAGCACTCAAGTCAGCTGAAGCTCTGATGTCAGTCGACGCACTGGCACTCAAGTCAGCTGAAGCACTGACGTCAGCCGATGCGCTGGCACTGAAGTCAGCTGAAGCACTGACGTCAGCCGATGGGCTGGCACTGAAGTCAGCTGAAGCACTGACGTCAGCCGATGCGCGGGCACTGAAGTCAGCTGAAGCACTGATGTCAGCCGATGCGCTGCCACTGAAGTCAGCTGAAGCACTGATGTCAGCCGATGCGCTGGCACTGAAGTCAGCCGATGCGCTGGCACTGAAGTCAGCTGAAGCACTGATGTCAGCCGATGCGCTGGCACTGAAGTCAGCTGAAGCACTGATGTCAGCCGATGCGCTGGCACTGAAGTCAGCCGATGCGCTCGCACTGAAGTCAGCTGAAGCACTGATGTCAGCCGATGCGCTCGCACTGAAGTCAGCTGAAGCACTGATGTCAGCCGAAGCGCTGGCACTGAAGTCAGCTGAAGCACTGGTGTCAACCGATGCGCTGGCACTGAAGTCAGCTGAAGCACTGATGTCAGCCGATGCGCTGGCACTGAAGTCAGCTGAAGCACTGATGTCAGCCAAAGCGCTGGCACTGAAGTCAGCTGAAGCACTGATGTCAGCCGATGCGCTGGCACTGAAGTCAGCCGATGCGCTCGCACTGAAGTCAGCTGAAGCACTGATGTCAGCCGATGCGCTCGCACTGAAGTCAGCTGAAGCACTGATGTCAGCCGATGCGCTGGCACTGAAGTCAGCTGAAGCACTGATGTCAGCCGATGCGCTGGCACTGAAGTCAGCTGAAGCACTGATGTCAGCCGATGCGCTGGCACTCAAGTCAGCTGAAGCACTGATGTCAGCCGATGCGCTGGCACTGAAGTCAGCTGAAGCACTGATGTCAGCCGACGCGCTGGCACTAAAGTCAGCAGAAGCACTGATGTCAGCCGATGCGCTGCCACTGAAGTCACCTGAAGCACTGATGTCAGCCGATGCGCTAGCACTGAAGTCAGCTGAAGCACTGATGTCAGCCGAAGCGCTGGCACTGAAGTCAGCTGAAGCACTGATGTCAGCCGATGCGCTGGCACTGAAGTCAGCTGAAGCACTGATGTCAGCCGATGCGCTGGCACTGAAGTCAGCTGAAGCACTGATGTCAGCCGATGCGCTGGCACTGAAGTCAGCTGAAGCACTGATGTCAGCCGATGCGCTGGCACTGAAGTCAGCTGAAGCACTGATGTCAGCCGAAACGCTGGCACTGAAGTCAGCTGAAGCACTTATGTCAGCCGATGCGCTGGCACTGAAGTCAGCTGAAGCACTGACGTCAGCCGATGCGCTGGCACTGAAGTCAGCTGAAGCACTGATGTCAGCCGATGCGCTGGCACTGAAGTCAGCTGAAGCACTGATGTCAGCCGATGCGCTGGCACTGAAGTCAGCTGAAGCACTGATGTCAGCCGATGCGCTGGCACTGAAGTCAGCTGAAGCACTGATGTCAGCCGATGCGCTGGCACTGAAGTCAGCTGAAGCACTGATGTCAGCCGATGCGCTGGCACTGAAGTCAGCTGAAGCACTGATGTCAGCCGATGCGCTGGCACTGAAGTCAGCTGAAGCACTGATGTCAGCCGATGCGCTGGCACTGAAGTCAGCTGAAGCACTGATGTCAGCCGATGCGCTGGCACTGAAGTCAGCTGAAGCACTGATGTCAGCCGATGCGCTGGCACTGAAGTCAGCTGAAGCACTGATGTCAGCCGATGCGCTGGCACTGAAGTCAGCTGAAGCACTGATGTCAGCCGATGCGCTGGCACTGAAGTCAGCTGAAGCACTGATGTCAGCCGATGCGCTGGCACTGAAGTCAGCTGAAGCACTGATGTCAGCCGATGCGCTGGCACTGAAGTCAGCTGAAGCACTGATGTCAGCCGATGCGCTGGCACTGAAGTCAGCTGAAGCACTGATGTCAGCCGATGCGCTGGCACTGAAGTCAGCTGAAGCACTGATGTCAGCCGAAGCGCTGGCACTGAAGTCAGCTGAAGCACTGATGTCAGCCGATGCGCTGGCACTGCAGTCAGCTGAAGCACTGACGTCAGCCGATGCGCTGGCACTGAAGTCAGCGGAAGCACTGATGTCAGCCTATGCGCTGGCACTGAAGTCAGCCGATGCGCTCGCACTGAAGTCAGCTGAAGCACTGATGTCAGCCGATGCGCTCGCACTGAAGTCAGCTGAAGCACTGATGTCAGCCGAAGCGCTGGCACTGAAGTCAGCTGAAGCACTGATGTCAGCCGATGCGCTGGCACTGAAGTCAGCTGAAGCACTGATGTCAGCCGATGCGCTGGCACTGAAGTCAGCTGAAGCACTGATGTCAGCCGATGCGCTGGCACTGAAGTCAGCTGAAGCACTGATGTCAGCCGATGCGCTGGCACTGAAGTCAGCTGAAGCACTGATGTCAGCCGATGCGCTGGCACTGAAGTCAGCTGAAGCACTGATGTCAGCCGATGCGCTGGCACTGAAGTCAGCTGAAGCACTGATGTCAGCCGATGCGCTGGCACTGAAGTCAGCTGAAGCACTGATGTCAGCCGATGCGCTGGCACTGAAGTCGGCTGAAGCACTGATGTCAGCCGATGCGCTGGCACTGAAGTCAGCTGAAGCACTGATGTCAGCCGATGCGCTGGCACTGAAGTCAGCTGAAGCACTGATGTCAGCCGATGCGCTGGCACTGAAGTCAGCTGAAGCACTGATGTCAGCCGATGCGCTGGCACTGAAGTCAGCTGAAGCACTGATGTCAGCCGATGCGCTGGCACTGAAGTCAGCTGAAGCACTGATGTCAGCCGATGCGCTGGCACTGAAGTCAGCTGAAGCACTGATGTCAGCCGATGCGCTGGCACTGAAGTCAGCTGAAGCACTTATGTCAGCCGATGCGCTGGCACTGAAGTCAGCTGAAGCACTGACGTCAGCCGATGCGCTGGCACTGAAGTCAGCCGTAGCACTGATGTCAGCCGATGCACTGGCACTGAAGTCAGCCGATGCGCTCGCACTGAAGTCAACTGAAGCACTGATCTCAGCCGATGCGCTCGCACTGAAATCAGCTGAAGCACTGACCTCAGCCGATGCGCTGGCACTGAAGTCAGCTGTAGCACTGATGTCAGCCGATGCACTGGCACTGAAGTCAGCCGATGCGCTAGCACTGAAGTCAACTGAAGCACTGATGTCAGCCGATGCGCTCGCACTGAAGTCAGCTGAAGCACTGATGCCAGCCGATGCGCTGGCACTGAAATCAGCTGAAGCACTGATGTCAGCCGATGCGCTGGCACTGAAATCAGCTGAAGCACTGATGTCAGCCGATGCGCTGGCACTAAAGTCAGCTGAAGCACTGATGTCAGCCGATGCGCTGGCACTGAAAGCAGCTGAAGCACTGATGTCAGCCGAAGCAGTGAAGTCAGCTGAAGCACTGACATCGAGCTCGGCAGATGCGGACACAGATGCGCTGACATCGAACTCGGCAGATGCGGACGCAGATGCGCTGACATCGAGCTCGGCAGATGCGGAGGCAGACGCAGAGGCAGATGCGGCGAGATCGAGCTGGGCAGATGCGGAGGCAGATGCGGACGCAGATGCGCTGACATCGAGCTCGGCAGATGCGGACGCAGATGCGCTGACATCGAGATCGGCAGACGCGGAGGCAGACGCAGAGGCAGATGCGGCGAGATCGAGCTCGGCAGATGCGGACGCAGATGCGGAGGCAGACGCAGAGGCAGATGCGGCGAGATCGAGCTTGGCAGATGCGGACGCAGATGCGCTGACATCGAGCTCGGCAGATGCGGAGGCAGACGCAGAGGCAGATGCGGCGAGATCGAGCTGGGCAGATGCGGAGGCAGATGCGGACGCAGATGGGCTGACATCGAGCTCGGCAGATGCGGACGCAGATGCGCTGACATCGAGATCGGCAGACGCGGAGGCAGACGCAGAGGCAGATGCGGTGAGATCGAGCTCGGCAGATGCGGACGCAGATGCGGAGGCAGACGCAGAGGCAGATGCGGAGAGATCGAGCTTGGCAGATGCGGACGCAGATGCGCTGACATCGAGCTCGGCAGATGCGGAGGCAGACGCAGAGGCAGATGCGGCGAGATCAAGCTCGGCAGATGCGGACGCAGATGCGCTGACATCGAGCTCGGCAGATGCGGAGGCAGACGCAGAGGCAGATGCGGCGAGATCGAGCTCGGCAGATGCGGAGGCAGATGCGGACGCAGATGCGCTAACATCGAGCTCGGCAGATGCGGACGCAGATGCGCTGACATCGAGATCAGCAGACGCGGAGGCAGACGCAGAGGCAGATGCGGCGAGATCAAGCTCGGCAGATGCGGACGCAGATGCGCTGACATCCAGCTTGGCAGATGCGGACGCAGATGCGCTGACATCGAGCTCGGCAGATGCGGAGGCAGACGCAGAGGCAGATGCGGCGAGATCGAGCTTGGCAGATGCGGAGGCAGATGCGGACGCAGATGCGCTGACATCGAGCTCGGCAGATGCGGAGGCAGACGCAGAGGCAGATGCGGCGAGATCAAGCTCGGCAGATGCGGACGCAGATGCGCTGACATCGAGCTCGGCAGATGCGGAGGCAGACGCAGAGGCAGATGCGGCGAGATCGAGCTCGGCAGATGCGGACGCAGATGCGGAGGCAGACGCAGAGGCAGATGCGGCGAGATCGAGCTTGGCAGATGCGGAGGCAGACGCAGAGGCAGATGCGGCGAGATCAAGCTCGGCAGATGCGGACGCAGATGCGCTGACATCGAGCTCGGCAGATACGGAGGCAGACGCAGAGGCAGATGCGGCGAGATCGAGCTCGGCAGATGCGGACGCAGATGCGCTGACATCGAGCTCGGCAGATGCGGACGCAGATGCGGAGGCAGACGCAGAGGCAGATGCGGCGAGATCGAGCTTGGCAGATGTGGAGGCAGATGCGGACGCAGATGCGCTGACATCGAGCTTGGCAGATGCGGAGGCAGACGCAGAGGCAGATGCGGCGAGATCAAGCTCGGCAGATGCAGATGCGCTGACATCGAGCTCGGCAGATGCGGAGGCAGAGGCAGAGGCAGATGCGGCGAGATCGAGCTCGGCAGATGCGGAGGCAGACGCAGAGGCAGATGCGGCGAGATCGAGCTTGGCAGATGCGGAGGCAGATGCGGACGCAGATGCGCTGACATCGAGCTCGGCAGATGCGGAGGCAGACGCAGAGGCAGATGCGGCGAGATCAAGCTCGGCAGATGCGGACGCAGATGCGCTGACATCGAGCTCGGCAGATGCGGAGGCAGACGCAGAGGCAGATGCGGCGAGATCGAGCTCGGCAGATGCGGACGCAGATGCGGAGGCAGACGCAGAGGCAGATGCGGCGAGATCGAGCTTGGCAGATGCGGACGCAGATGCGGAGGCAGACGCAGAGGCAGATGCGGCGAGATCGAGCTTGGCAGATGCGGACGCAGATGCGCTGACATCGAGCTCGGCAGATGCGGAGGCAGACGCAGAGGCAGATGCGGCGAGATCAAGCTCGGCAGATGCGGACGCAGATGCTCTGACATCGAGCTCAGCAGATGTGGATTCAAATAAATCGAATCCAAGGAAATCTTTTTGATGTGCGGCAGCTGGATGTGCCCATACTTCAGAAACTAGGAGCCCATATGTGATGGTCACCAGGATTAATTTCAAAGTTTCTTTCATACTCGACAGCTCTATGTATGAAGAAAATATTATTTAAAAAGTAATTTCGAAAATTTTATAGAGCTTCTTGTTCAAAAATCAGTACCAATATGCTAGATTTAACGAAATTCAACAATTATATCCAAACATACATCTTAATTGGAATTCTTTTTATTTCATATAAGCTCTCTCTCAACTTTCTATAACACTTTTAATAAGGGTAATTTATTTTGCTATACCAGTTCTGAAAGAAAGTCGTCTTTCATCTATGCGAATTTTCCTTTCTATGAACCTTTGTTTATTGTTTTCTAGAGAAGGTTATTTTGAAGGTGGATATGTGAAAAATGTGTGATGCTCTCGCTAGAACTCGAACCTGTGGACGTTTCGAATACGCTCCGAATCTGCTATGGTTTCACTTCGAAGTCATGCTGGAAGAACGGAGAAAATATACCGTATATTCTCCTTTTCATATCAATAGTCACTTAGGGTACCATAGCATGGGGCTCTAGGGCAAGCGCGTTGCTGCGCCTGAGGAAGAAAATGAATTCTGTCAGCGGGGGTGGTTATTAATGCTCACGAGGTGTTTTAGAACAGTTTCTAGTGAGGTGCTGTGCACCTTGGCGCAGATTGCACCCCTCTCAGTTTTTTAAAGAATTTTGACAGCAAGGCACTACTTCGTATTAGAAAAGTTGATATTTCCTATAATAACGATATTGTTTTTTAGTGCTTTTCCAAATTTAATTTTCATCTT
Organism: Stegodyphus mimosarum; assembly: GCA_000611955.2. NCBI lineage: Eukaryota > Metazoa > Arthropoda > Arachnida > Araneae > Eresidae > Stegodyphus > Stegodyphus mimosarum. Next base: position 221,281 of record KK121930.1, read on the forward strand.
GTACATCACGCTGAGCGCTTTGCCCACCCTTATATATTTTACTTTACAGATACTCGTGAACTCGAAATATATACAGATGGATCGGGACTGAATGAGGGAGTGGGGTCGGCTTTTACAGTGTGTTATTATGGTGTGGAGATTCACTGTAAACACGTTACTCTGGAAACATTTAATTTTGTCTTTCAAGCCGAGCTCACCGCCATTCTTTATCCTTTCAAATGGATTGAAAACTAAAATTTTGTAGCTAACTGTTTTTATGTATTTTCAGATTCATTGTCGTCGCTTGAGGCCTTAAAGGCGTATAATACCCAGAACGAATTAGTTTACACTATTAAAGATCTGTACTTAGAATTAAGTTTTAATATTACTTTGGGTTGGGTAAAGGCTCATGTGGGATATATAGGGAATGAGAGAGCTGACGTCCGCGCAAGGACGCGATGGGTCGGGAGACACCCCATTCAAGGTTCTGAACGTGTGGTCTGTAGCATTATAAAAAATTATTATCTTCAATAATAGTATAACAAATGGTATGTTTCAGAGCGAAGAATAAATTATTTGCAAAAGTTTGATTTCTCTAAACATCGACATCTTACTACATTAACCGATATCGAACTGAATTAATTTTTAACAGGTCATGGGGTTTCCCGGCCTACCTTGCCAGATTTAAACTACAGAATGATAACCTTTGTGCTGCCTGTGGGGTTGTCGGAGAAGCGCAGCACTTCATTGAACATTGTCTTTTACTCAGAAAAGGAGTGCCTGTATTTTATAATTTCTTTTAGTTGTGTTTACTAATTCTCTTAGTTACTCGGGCCTGTGGCTGGGGCTTCTCGGGGGCTGGCTTGTTGTTTGGGGCGCTCCGGGTCTCTGGCTGTCCTCGTTGATGGTATGACGTGGGCGAGGTCTGTTGGCAATGGAAGCCGTCCTTTGGACTACCAGGAAGCCTGGACTCCGTCAACATTGAGTTACCGTATATTCTTCTTTTTAAAAAATGACCAGGGATCAGGGGCTCAATCCCAAAGTCCTGGTGGGGACGAATTATTGTACACCATCTTTTAATTCGGGCGCTACAGCAGATTTCCTGGATTTTCTTTCTTGGAAAGGTTCTAAGATGATTCTACGGTGGCACCCGAACTAAATAGCTGTGGTAAATTCGTCACTACCTGGATTTAACGTTTGGATTCCGTAATCTCCAGTCACCCTTTACAAGGGGGAGCATATAAGGTGTTTTCTCTATCCTTCCAGCATGCCTTCGTGATGTAATGGAAGCACACTTGGCGCGTATTCAAAAGTTCCGAATCCGGGCGAAAGCATAGCGTATTTTCCATGTTTCCTGCTTTAAAATTTTAATGGCTCTACACTTTTGTTAAATTTTCAATTGTTTAATTTGCCAATGTTTTTGATTGATTGAACGAAGTAAAAGAAGTACTGTAATGGCGAAAAATTTTCGGGTATCGCATTTCAACGGAAATATCTATTTTGAATGTTTTGAATCTATTTTGAATCCATCTGGACTTTCTTTTTGCGTGACGTCTGTCAGTACAGATAGACTCAATCCAAACCGGATTGCAAAATTGTTTCACAACGAATTTTTTGGCCTTTACTTTCGTAATCGTTGGTCGTAGCTATAACTTCCAATTACAGAAGGGTTTTAATGACAAAAATATTCATGTTTTGGGAATATGAAATTTTAAAAAGAATTAATTTTCGACAAATAAGGAAGTTTCGTTGAGTGCATAATAACAGTTTATATATGTAATTCGTCTAACAGGGAATACCTAACAATATTTAATATCAGTTTGTTGTTCTATAAAAAATAATTAATAGGCCGTACAAGGAAGGCATGTTGTGCCCGAGTCAGACGTTTTTTACATGTCGAAATAACTATCTTTCAGCCGTAGTTCGGAAATTTATTATCCACAAGATTTCTTCTAGCGGGCCATATTATCTATACGTTTAGATGCTGGTAAGTTACCTTGCCAATAAAGCCCTTTCAAGGCGATTTCTCAACTGCTCCCTAATTCTAGAGCTTTAGTTTTTAGCCTTTGTGGACCTTCTAATCAGGCACCTGAATATCGTTCAATTCATATGCCTCAGGAGAATTTTCGTCTTCATTTCTTAAAGATTCCTAAACAAGTTTCGTAGCAGAAACATGCAGAAAATCACAACATGAGCATAAATGAAGAAATCGCTTGGAATGAGATTTTGTTTTACTTATTTATTACAGTTTTTTTATCTTTATGCGTTGTCATCGCTAACTACAATATTGATGAATATTAATTACAAAATTTTACGCTATATTTATGTCGTAAAGCATATATCACACAAATACATTACACATATTAGAGACATTCGATGTATGTAATGTATGTCTTAATCTCATCCTATGCGCAGGATACATATAGGCATTAAATTCTCTTTGAAAAGGGACTCTTTATTAAAATGTCAGAATATGCTATGATAGTAAACGTTAGAAGCATCCAATGCAATGAAATAAAATCCCAGAACAGCAAATAATGTTGAAAATCAAGTTATATAATAAGCAACAATAAACAGAATCACACATATCTCCAAAATTTGGGATTACTAATGTCTATGATTACTAATATGCTGTAATAGCAAACGTTAGAAGTATCCACTGTAATGAAATAAAATCCCAGAACAGCAAATAATGTTAAAAATAAAGTTATGTAATAAGCAACAATAAACAGAATCACACATATGTAAAAAAATCGGGATTACTAATGTCAGTGAGTAGATGTGTTAGGTTATTTTGAAGCAGAAGACATGAAAACTGAGCAATGCCTTCGCCGGGGCTCGAAACTAAACGTCTCGAATCGGCACCGAGTGTGCTACTAACACCACGAAGGCATGATGAAAGGACGGAGAAAATACCTTATAAATGAACTTACAGTAACGTGAGAATTGTATGACAAAAACAGCCATATTTAGAAGAAAAATTTTTTTGGAATTCTGTACTGCATATTTAGTAGAAACCTAAGTACAGTATGAATGATACAGTGAATATTAGAAGAGGAACAGGAATTCAGATATCATAGGAATATAGATCATTAGAAAAGAATTAAATTTAACTTAGTTAATGTTGTGCTGGGTTTTCCCTTTAACAGTGTTAAAATATAAGTTAAGTTTCGACATGCCTCAGTATATAATGTGATGTTTACTAAAATACATAAATCTCAAACGTAAAAAATACGTAAGCAGAAATCGCAAGAATTACACATATATTGTACAAGTCGACAAAAAATATCAAGTTAAAACAAATAACAACTTAACAAAAATATTAAATTCATTAACGAAACTTTAAATCCTTTCCAAAACTTTTCAGAAAAGAAAGAATGCATCACTGTTATACACAAGTAATTTTAAACTTATGTATAACAGAGATTTGAAGTTAAGTTTGGAGCATTCAGAATAGTATCTTTCTCATTGAATTTTGTGTAGTGTTATCAGCTGTGTGACTGGTTCTGTTAAAGGAAACTGTATTCTTTGTCTTGATACTACCCTTCGACTTTAAACGAAAAATATAAATGATTAAAATACCTTCATTTGGAAATGTTAGTTAATGAAAACTAAGCGAAGTATTTAGAATTAATAAGAACTGAGGAAGTTGTTTGTAAGACAGGTTTGAAGCAATTACGAGTGATTAACGCAAGTGAAGACTTAGAGAAAAGGAAGAAAACGAAAGGAAAATCTCTTCAAGCAAAGCGCTTCTCTTAAAAAAAATCAGATAAGTAGCTGGAAGCTTTAAGTGTTGAGAGCAGTAGTGTATCGCAAGGCTGGTTGTAGTGATTTACGTCATGACAAAGCATGCATTTCAGGGCTACTCGTAATGAATTTAACTCGGTGAATAAAAAAACTAAAGAAATTTCAAAAATGATTCAAAAAGTGAATTAAATTCCTAATGGTTGTGATTTGGATTGGATTAATTGATATTGAAAACAACGCTAAGACTATCTGCGTGAGGAGGATGTATGTTCGTGGAGGAAGCTAGGTATTTAGCTAAGCATCTAGCTAGGCATTTACCATTTAGCATTTTAAAAGGAATTTAGCCGGTCTTTGCATTACAAAGAGGAACCTTCACAACCACCCATGGAACAATCTGATCTGTCGGGATTTGAATCCATGTAAAACTACCATAGTTTAAGATGCAAGAGAATAACGCCGACGTGGAAAATAGAACAGGCAAATCGACAACCTTGTATTCGACGTAAATTTTGTAAAATCCCAATCCATTTCGAGGAGAAAAAGGGTCCCTCTTCATCGGCAGCAAAAAATTCTGCAAATCCAGAAAGCAAATGTCGATCATATTTATACCCTACAGGCAACCAATGTAAGGAGCCAATAGCGCCATATGTCGGCAGAAACAGTAACTAAACATGAAGGGTTAAGTTAGTAGAATTTTAAAGGCTTTAGGCAAGACTGGATTGGAGTTAAAGTCATTGACTAAAAAAGATAAATTTTTGTGAATGCGAAAAGCTTCAAGAAAATCCAGTTCCCTAATAGAACCAGTTTTCTGGATAATTTTAGCTGCTTGTAGAGTATAAATATGATCGACATTTGCTTTTTCGATTTGCAGAAATTTTTGTTTCTAATGAAGGGGAACCCGTTTTGCCCTCGAAATCGATTGGGATTTTGCAAAATTTACATCGAATACAAGGTTGTCGATTTACCTGTTCTATTTACCATACTTCACTTAGTGATTGGGAAGCCGCAAAGCTTATGAAGCTAAAGGCATCTGTAAAGTAGTTGAAATAGTAGTAGAGTACAGTTTAGTTGAAATAGCAGTGGAGATATTCGAAATATTACCAAATAACACCCTTTGCTTCAAAAACGAAATGTACTAAGATAACAAAAACTTCGTCATTTTTTCCTTATTTGCGGTACGGAAGTAGATGTCTTGAAGATACATGAACTTAAAATATAAAGAAAGAAAATGCGTTAAGAATTTCATAGAATTATTAATTCAGCATAATACCTGATTGGTTTATTTCATTAGATGAGCAAATGAGAACACAAAATAGAAAACTACTACTATCATGGATATTGTAATATCTCAATCTCATGATTCAAAAATGAAATTTATCAAAAATGGGTTATTTTTTCTACTAGTGCAATATCTGGTCCTCAGCCTGTAGGGTGCCGTTTGAAGCGAAACCTGACTAAAGAAAAATCTTTCTAGACGCATTTATTTCCTAAGAATTTTCAGTTATTTCAGTGATTCACTTACGCTGAATTTCAGAGAGTTTCTCAGCATTATGCTCAAGAATTTTTTAAAAATGAGAGAATTAATTCAGAATGTTGATGGTGTACCTGACTTCAGAAATAACGTTAAAAAAACGACTTGATTTAGTTCAGTAAATGCATCTGCAATAAGGCTTTAACAGGGGATTACATTGTAAGTGGTAAATAAAATGTCGGAATTTTAAAAATACACGGGCTTTTATCTCTGAAGTTGCAAACCAGAAAATTGCTTTATAAATCCTGAAACAGAAGTAGGTAAAACGTGTGCTATATCAAACTCCAAAGAAATTTTCAGAGACACAGATCGATTGCAAAATGTTTTGCCACTATTAGTGCCTATGATTAATTAATTGGTGGCTAAAATGCATATTCAAAAATACCAAACACATTTGTCGTTATGTTAATTTTATATAAGAAATGTACTGTTTTACAGACTAAATATGAGGCATGCGTACGAATACAACGCACAACGTTCACGTATACATGATAACACTTTATAGTTAATTGACTGTTTCTAGGAGGTAAATCTCCGAAGCAAAAAACAGCTATATAAGAGACAAAATGTCTGTTCTCAAGATATATTTTACTGGAGTATATTTACTAATGGTTTTTAATGACAATTACGTAAAGCAGGACAAAAATTAGCAATAAAAAGTACTGTAATGGTAAATAAGATTCGTCATGCTGGTTTCGAAGGTCTGATTGCCCCTTCTTTCTTTATTTATTTATTTTGTCGGGAAGGGCTTTTCCTTTTGGTCACAGCTAAAAAAGGATTATTTTGAATGTAACAAAGCACTTAAAAGTGATTTGCCTAAAGTGAGCAGTGCCGTCGTGGAAAAAAAACGAAAACTGCCTCGCATTTACGTCACACATGGGGAAAACCGCGAATACTCTCATATAACCGCCGGATATACACTGCTCGATATTGAAAATGCAACACCAAGAAGGAATGGTCAGAAAGTAATGAAATTTGGAAAAACGACAGAGACAGCAAGCAGCAATAAGTGATCTTTATTTCAAAATGATAGTCAGAATGCAGAGCGAGAACGGCATCGGCTCAGTAGGATGTAGGACTACCGCGGACAGCGATGCACGAAGATGCATAGAGTCAATAAGAGTGCGGATGGTGTCCTGCGGGATGGCTCTCCATCCCCTTTCAACCACTTGTCACAGTTCATCTTCTGAACGAGGCAGGGGTAGAGTCTGCAAACAGCGTCCAATCACATCCCACAAATGTTCAATTGGTGACAGGTCAGGAGAGTACAGTGGCCAGGGAAGCATCTGTATACCTTGCAGAGCATGTTGGCAGATGCGAGCACTGTGTGGTCGGGCGTTATCCTGATGAAAAATTTCATTAGGCAGCCCCTGAAGGTAGGGGAGTGCCACCGGCAGCAGTACATTACCCAAGTATCGGTGGGCCGTCATAGTGTCCTGAATACGAACTAGAGGTGACCTGGAATTGTAGGCAATAGCTCCCCAAACCATTATGCCACGTCGTCACGCGGTGGGGCGTTACACAGCTACTGCCGGATTAGATCTGTCTCCACGTCGACGCCACACACGTATGCGACGACTGTCACTGGATAAACAGAAGCGTGACGCATCTAAGAACACGACGTTTCGCCATTCTGTCATCCACATCGCTGCAGTCCGGCACTATTCTAAACGTTGGCATCTATACTGTGGGGTCAAAGGGAGTCTTCTTAACGGACGCCGTGAGTGCAGGACACATTCAACCAATCAACGGGAAATGGTTCTCGTCGACACGGGAACATCAAGAGTATCTTGCATATGCTGCAGAATCGCGGTACAAGTGACTTGCGGGACCGCCACAGCTTCTCGGCAGATGCGTCGATCCAGGCGTGCTGTCGTCCCTCTGGCTGCACCTGCAGCCCTGCTTCTTCTCACATTCCCTTGTTCCAACCATGTTCGCCATAGCCGATGCACCGTGCTCGCATCCATGAGGGTATGAGCTGCGATTTGACGTAAGGACCAACCCGCCCTTCTCAGTCCGATCACCATACCTCTCGTAAAATCGTCTATCTGCTGGAAGTGCCTTCGTTGACGGCGGTCTGGCACTCTCTCTTATTACACGTATCCTCTGGGACAAAAACCAACTCTCTTCCATAATTCGTCTGACAGAAATAACGATTAATATTGCCCATTCTGCACGTTCCTTACCTTATATCTTACTTCACGTGCGTCGGAGAGCTGCTCATTTCACATCGTTCGCATAACTCAGTGACGTGCGTCTACTCTAAAATTTGCATACATTTCTGACCACTCATTCTTGGTGTTGCATTTTCAATGTCGAGCAGTGTAAACTCGGATCAAACTACCAGTGTTTCCCAGTTTGCGTTCGGCCGCTAGTCAACCATAGCCAGATAAGAAGGTACTGTCAAGTCTTTAAACTAGCACCGCATGTTTTACTTCCCTTACAAAAAATGACTTGAGCTTTCTTATTTCTGGGAAGTAGTTTTATAATTTTACTATTTTAAATTGTCTTAGGAGGAGTTTTTTAAATTCATAAGCAAATCTTATCAAAAGTTTCTACCTGCTATATAGAGCTCTCAAAAATTAATAAAAATAAAAACAATGTAATCAAAAGAGAGTTGCCCAGTGAAAAGAAAATGCAGTCATATTTCTCTATATTTATAAAAACTGTGAAATGACTACAATAGACATTTTTCTTTAATTGCCACATCTAACTTTCAAATTCAAGTCCTTATGTAGCAAAAGAAGTCATAATAACACGACAATAGCTTAGCAATAGCAATAGCATTTTATTATTTTTAATCATTCACTAATAGCATTTACTTTTCTATGCTTAATAATGCAATGTTTTCAACGTTTTTGTGATTTGCTTCATTCGTTATTAAAAATCAAGATGTAGAAAATATTTAAAACGAGCTGTCACAATAGCGACCTTTATTATTTTTATTTACTTTTATTTTATTTTTTCAGAATTCTTTCTTCGCAAGACATATACATAGTAAATGAAACTTCGAGCTTTACGACGTTGGAACTTCTATTCAAAGACTTCGGTATAGTTCGACCGTCTGAAACGCAACCTTGGCTGGCATTCTGCCAAAACACATAAACTCATCCAAAAGGTGAGTTATTATTTGCTGCGACGTGAAAGGTGACGTGAAAAATTTTGTTCTTCGGAAGAGAGACTTTATATGTTCATGGGGAAGAAAGTCCCCATATTTTCTCCCTATTTTGAGAATAATGCGGTCCGAATGGTGCATGCGTGTTTGCGCTCATGGTCATGGATACGACGGTCCGAATGGTGCATGCGTGTTTGCGCTCATGGTCATTTATAAGACAGTCCAACTAAACTAATATTAAAAGAAAAATAATTTATTTAATCCACAATTTTATGAATGCAAGATAGAAAGAAATGCCAAGATAATTGCTGCAATAGTACGCTTAATAGTAAAATCCATATATGCAGGTAAAGAGCCTAGATTTCAATATTTTACAGAACATGAGAAAAATATTAATTTTAATGCATAGAATTAGGGGTAAACTTATTTACCTCTATATCATATATATTACCTTTTCCTTATTAAATACACTGATATGTATTTGCCAATTTGAAATTCTAACGAAATTAGATCTAAATAACAAGAATGATAACATTACATTACTGGATAATTCTTAAAATACTAATTTTAAAAACTTTACACGTAACTTTGAAGAAACACACTTTCAGAACACAATGTTTCTGGGAAAACAAGAAACGAGTTCTCTTGGAAAATTCGTAACCAAGAACAGATTCGTACCCTGAACGATGTTCGTTACCCTGAACATCATACAATGATTTACGATCCATTCTCTAACGCGTAATAACTACACAAAATAGCAAGACATATGAACCGTAATGGTAAAATATAAAGGATATTATATAAAAACTGCTTTACAAGATTTAAGAGACTGTTTTCTAGTGGACTACAAAATGGAAGAGGTACTTTCACTACAAAATCATTTCTTCCCGAGCATCAAGAAAACCTTTTCTTGGGAAAAGTCATAACTGGCGAATCTTTTCCTACACAAAGCAGCATTTTAATCCATTCCAAAAAAAAAACGAAACAGTTATGTTTTCATGTGTTACAGTTATGTAACAGGAAAAAACAGTTATGCAAGCAGGATTTGTGTTCTTGCCTCGTTTAAAATGCCATTGAGCAGGTACCCCTTATTGGATTACAATGCAACTGTTTTATCCTTACCTTTTTTCCCTTCTCGTACAGTTCGTGAGAAGAATCTCTGATAGTGGGTTCCTGAAGAAAGGACTAGCTGTTGTAATAAGCAGCGGTTTCAAGTCGCCTATATGTATCTTCCATCCGAAGACGTGTGGGTGGAGAGGAGGATTTTCAGCTGTAGTATTCCAGAAGCTGGCTTTTCAAATATTGTTTGAGAAGCTGGACAAGATTTAACTTTAATTCAAAAACAATGTAAATATGACGCGTTTTTCTACTTGTGCTCGAGATCGGTTTGTGAGCTCAAAAGAACTTCTTGTATCTTAACAAAATCAATAGACTTTTAAACACGGTTAACAGCATGGGTTTGAATAAACATAGAAATCTCGCAGGAAGCTTCCTTTTACGCGGCTTTCTATTTGCAAAATATGTCAGTTTGAAATAGATTTTTGTGTTTACTTTAGAGGCAAACAAAAGCGATAAAATGAAGCGGATTTTCATTTTATGTCTTCGTCACTCGCTCCGATATCCAACAAACAAAATGCAACACGTAAGAAATTGCTTTACACAGGATGTTAAGTATTGTAGCATAAGCATTTCGAGATACCGGGTAATCAGGCATTACCAAGAATATCCCAACAGCAAATTTCAGACTTAAAAAAATTAGTATTTTAATTTTTAAAGATGTAAATACGGGTTACTTTTATTCGATCTTCAGACTTTTATCAAGCATTATTATATTTATGTAATTTAGTGTTTAATGCGTTTTTTTACATCAACGTATCATCCAGTATGTATTTTCTGTCCGTTGCCGAAAGTACCAAGTGGACAGATGTTTGCTGTTAGCAGTGTTTACTAAATTTTATGTTACAGAAATATAGCAGTTTTATTTGATAAATAAAGATTAGATTTTTATTAGCAGATTTATTAAACTATTAGGAATTTATCATCAAATATTCGACTTAGTTTATTCGTACAGTTTCACGATTTTTAAATGTGTATACATTTTTAAAGCTGTTACTTTTCAATAGATATCTAACAAGATGATAGGGTTTTAGAATGTTAGATTTCTCACTATTGCTTAAGTCGTAATTCTACGTACAGAGAAATTGATCAAACAGTGTTATAAATGCTAAAACTATACATACACTATAAATATTGTGTAATATGTTATATCAAATGAATTCATGTGATTTAAGAACAATTGCCATCTAACTGTGTAATCTAATATACTCGAATTTATTTTATTTAAGAGAATGAAAGATTTTTAATACTGTCCAGCTTATTCCAAAAAATGAATACTCTTGTTCTCTTTTTCCTACTAATGTAACTTCTCAATTGAATATGTGTTTGCAATTTTACACTCGGTCATACATAACTTTCACCCCTCACTATGTGAATACGATTACGAATAACTTAGAAATATGCAATTTCTTTATACACCAGAAAGCAACCGCATAATTATAAGAACACTCAAAGCCAACTTCGAATATGTATGTTCATTTAAACGGTGCTGTTAAACACACTGAAAATTTTCAAATTGCCTTTCTTGCATATTTTACTGGCAAAATATGAAACGCCGGCATTCTATTGAATGCCTAGGTATTGTATATGACGTTGGACGATTTTAGACAAAGTATAAAATATGAGAATTATACATACTTTTCCTGGGCATGCATATAATACCTAGGCATTTCATGGACTGACAAACGCTGTTTAGGCAGAGTACGAAAAAAAGGTTATAATAAGGTTATTATTTAAAAGACGTCCATTTCTCAAAAATATAAATGTTTTTTTGAAAAATTAATGAAAGAGTGCCATTAAAAACTGTTATTCGAAATATGTAAAAAAAGAGGATAGTGAGGTGACCTTGATACAGCATAATAAATTTGTGTTTTCTATTTGACTGAGACTGGGAATCAGTAAGATGTACCTTACAACGGAAATTAAATTTAGAAACAATGTATTTCCCACAACAATGCCCTTTTTAGTACCATTTTCTTTTTTCTGACAGGGCTTACAAAGGTGGTCACTTCAATATCATTACGCATAACCTTTTTGTATTTGACTGAAAGTTCTTTCGACATTCTGTCACGTTGTCTGCGTTCAGTACTCAAAGGAGTTTTCGTGAAGTACGGGAAATAATTCGGCGTCCGTGATGCAATATTATACAGTACAGACGCTTTCTTCAACAGGAAAAATGAACGTACTTTTGTTTTCCACAAACATTCCATCCTGGCGATTCAGCAGCCCAGTAGTCCCGTGGTTCCTTCTTAGTAGTCATTTTGTGTTTTTACTTCATTTATTAACTTCAGGTAAGTAGTTTGGTTCTTCGAAACGAATCGAAACTAAATTTTATACTTCGCCGGTTTGTCTTTTGGCATTCTGCAGAATGCCTAGGAAATGTGTGAAAGCTGAATCGTTTCATACATTGCCGGCTAGTTTTAGGCGTTATATACAATGCTTAGGCACTCTATACAATGCTGGATTTCAAACTTTGCCGGTAACAGATACAGAATGTTGGTCTCAATTATAAAAAAAATAGGGACAATCGCATTCGGACAGATAAAATATCGATATATGGAATGGTGGTCGAATGTCGTAAGAACTTACGTCGTCCTTTGCTGTTCTTAATGTGTGCGCTTAATTCTAGTAGCAAAGTCTCATTAATTTTTCCTGTAGGGATTTGTATTTATTTTAAATAACAAGTTAAATTTAATTTTAAGTTACTTTGCTATAAGCCTTCATTCCCCTAATTTTCAGTGCCAGAATATTTAAATTTGGTAGCGCGCGTAAGAAATACAAATTCTACCAATGGGAGAAAAAATTTAAATATCGACGTTCCAGTAAGGAAAGTTAGAGAGAGTTCGGGAAATCTCTGTGCGTGCTTATACGCAAGCTTCCGCTTAGCCGTTATTGCTGGTTAGACGTAGTTTTGTTGATATTATCTTGCTGCCACTAGACTCATCTACGGCCTGTAGGATACAGGATTCTATGAGCCCTGTAGTTTAATTCTACTACTTGTGAATATTTCCAATTTTGAGTTTGATTCTACTGTTTCAATTACAGCCCAAGCAGAGGCGTAGATGTTAGTATCAAGTTAACGCATTGTACAAAATTTAAAGAGTTTAATAAAGGGCAGTTTTAACTCTTCTTCGGTTAAATCATTATTTCTCAAGATTCTACACAACAGATAGACAGTAGAACCTTTCAATCACTTTCTCATTTATTATATTGTTGCAAATGAAATATAAGTTTTTCAGTGTAATTAAAAAAGAAGGAAATGAAAATAATAAGAACATTTATTCAGTGAAAGTAATCTCCAGCAGTATCAATGTATTATTGATGATGTATGGCGAGGCACCACGTTTGTAAGAATCAGTGTCTCTGAAAATGAAGAGGCTCTCCACTGTCGATAAATAGATTCTCGTCATCAACAAAGTATTTCTTGAAAAACAATTTGCTTAAACGCTAGAAATGAACGAAATAGATCGGAAAAATGCACTGGCAGTATGAACGATGAGGTAGAACTTCCTATCCCAAACTGCTGATTTGCTTGCATGGTTGACATTCTAGTAGTATGTGGTCGGGCGATATTCTGAAGCAATAGGACTCCATGCCTCCTTACAGGCGCTGTTTATTTAAAGCCCAGTTGCATATCATCTTAAAAACTGTGCTATATCGAGCTACTTTTAACGTTTCACTTCTTGAAAGAACCAGCAGAAAACCATCATATAGCAAACATTTTCTTCGGACACAAAGCGGCATTTGAAATATTTTCCAATTCCGATCCTGTCAGAGGTTATTCGTTCAACTTGATAAAATTGTAAAGAGATGAAAAGGAAATTTTCTTACGTGAGCTCGCTTTCATGCACAGGACTTGTTAATATTAGTTAGTGTTTAAGAATATACAGTGAGAAAGCGAATTTTACATAAACCTAGGCACAGAGATATTTTAGCAGGTGAATAATAACTGCAATGATCACCCATTTTTTGTATTTTTCTTTTAGAATTTATGCGACTCTTCTGCAATTAAAGACTTTGGGAGTTAGTTTAAGTTTCGTGTTTTATACAAACTGCCTACTAATCGGCAAGCGTTTCAGTGCTACGAAAGGAAAGAAAGTCCTTGTGTTTATTGAAATGCTTTTTAATACACAACACTTTTTTTTTCCATCTGGAGCGGGCAATTTCCCTTTTCCACCCACATAGCAATATTCTTGGTGTTTCATTCTTAAATTTGAGGGATCTGCAATACATTATAATTTATTCATCTTTCCAACGACCACACTTGGATGAAGACTTTAATTATAATTAGCATCGTAACGGAATGCACCGAGACTTAAATCAGCGTGCAGTGTTCGTCTAGATCGAGCAGAGCATACTCGAGTATTTTCCAATCTTGCTTCCCGCTGCTCGTTTGTTTCACACGAACGGGCTTGAGCAGTACATATTCGAACATTTTCCAGTCTTGTTTTCTGTTGCCGGTTTGTTTCTAAAGCTCGTGATGCTCTTTGATGCTTAAGGTGCAAGTCGAGTAAACGATTTTCGCTTTAACAGCGTAATTGATTTCACAGCAAAAGTAACGCTTAGTGACGACTATTACGAGTTCACTTTCAAAAGCAAAGAAAACGCGTGTGGTGCAATAACACGCATTTTGATGTGCGCGTGAAAAATTTTAATATTTTACGCTTTGCTGAAAGATAACATAGTTTGAAATGTTTTAATTTGGACAGTGAAACACATTTCTCTTAAATAGCCGAGTTTTTTATTAAATTCGAGACAAATTAATATAATTGCGTTTTTCCAAGTGTCAGTACAAATTTTTTATATCGCCGAGTGTTCTGATTAAGTTTGAAACATATATATCTTACACTTTTGCAGAGTGGCAACGAAAAGCTTTCAGATCGCTGAGTTTTAATCAGAAGTTCGTTAAATTCACGTATGTATATCGAATATATATTATATACGTATATCGAATTTTTTTTAGAAAAATGCGGACGCCGACCTTTCTCAGGACCCAGAAAAAAATTGTAGAAAGTTTGATGACGATAGCCGTAGTAGCGACTGAGTGTATCGCAAAGAAACATACAAAAAGACGTTCTTCCTTATATATATAGACAGAGAGATTATTAATCCACGTATAATGTGATTCCACTGTAGTAAGGTTCTAGAGACATTAGGTTATTTTGAAGCAAGAGAGATGAAAAATGAGCAACGCCCTCGACGGGACTCGAACCACGTACCTTTCGAATACGCGCCAAGTGTGGCTGACTATTGTATCACAAAGCCATGCTAAAAAGGAGGAAGAAATACCTTATAAGGCTAGAGTAGTAACGGAAGCTTTTTATACCTTGTGATTTCTAAGACACCTTTTCTTTTTTAAATGAATTTAACGACTAAACTTATTTCAAGATTCATTATGTTTGTTTTTCCTTAAACCACAGTGAAGAAAACTGTGAATATATATTTAAAAAAAACCTCATTTTAACAAGTTATGAATTTTTCCGAATTCCGTATTAATCTGTTCAGTGAGAGCTCGAATCAATGGTGGGATTTTCTTTGTATTCAACCCTTTCCGTGCGTAGCACCCATTGCTTATTAATCTCGCTGGTTAATGCCCTCGCTTGTTTTTACGCACAGATTTCGAGGAAACAAAACAAGTACATACTATTCAATAGAATACCCGGCTTTTATTAAACTCATCTCCGCAACTTAAAGAGCTCAGATTGGCAAAAGCCTGGTTCTTCAGAGCCAAAATATCCTACTTCTATCAAAGTCTTTCGTAGTTCATTCATTTAAAGTACTGTGTACCGTGGCTTTTATTATTCGGGCATGCAATATTTCAAGAAGAGGGGTTTTATCGAAAATTTCCTGCATCCTGGTCCATGTACTCTGAGCAAAAAAAGGGGGGGCAGCTCTAAATCTTCCGTTCTACTGGGCGAATGACGAAATTCAAATTGCGTTTTTCATGTCTCAAAAGCGCGAAATAGGATATATATTAGATTTATAGATAGCATTATTCTAACATAGGTATTTCCACACAAAATCGGACTTTTTCTGAAATGGCATGCCAATTGTTTTTCCATATTTCGATTCTGCGGCTCAAATTATGCCTAAATGTTAAAGTTTGTAAAATTTGGTGCGAAATTTAGAGAAATTCGGAAATTTTTCTTAGCGCATTTTTTTTTTTTTTCAGTTTGCGCCAAAACTAATTCACTTGGCGAACTTCTTAATTTATAACAACTTAATTTTCCTTTCCTTTTTGCATTGCAGACGAGAGAAAAAAATGTCATCGTTGATACTTCCAAATAATTTTAACAGAGTGCGTAAACCACATTTGACCTTATTATCGCTCAAAAAAAAAAAAGATGCCAAATTTCAAAACGCGCCAATATGTAATTTCACGTATATCTTAAAAATTTTGAATAAAAAACTGTAATTGTTTGTAGGTGTGCTTAGAAATACATCTACTTTTTAAGCGGATGGTAAAACTTTTATAGGTTATAATACAAAAATCTTTTCGAAAAACTTATAAAAAATATTTAAAAATACAAATTTTAAAAATAAATGATAAAACATTTGCGAATAATATTTGGATTAAGCTTAAATTTTGAATTCTGGTAGAAGGAATCAAGTAATTTTCATAAAAACAGAGATATTTCTAAATATGTATCAAATTCAATTAGCATTGAGGAACTAAAATTTTGAGAGCTAATTTTTCAAAAACTACTCCTGTGATTTTTACAAAACTTGGAAGTTTGACATAATTTGAGTCGTAGAATCGAATATGGAAAAAAACTGGCATATCGTTTCAGAAAACGTTCGATTTTTGTGCCAAAATACGCATGTTAGAGTAATGCTGTATATAAATCTAATATATATCCTAAGTCGCGCTTTCTAGACATGAAAACCTCAAGTTGAATTCCATCAATCGGCCCAGTAGAACAGGAGATATAGAACTGTACCCCCCTTTTTTTTCGCAGTGTACCTGTCAAACACTGTTTTCAGAGTTTTTTTTTTTTCTGCACGAAACTTCAGAGAGCACAATTTCCTTATCTTAAGTTATTGAAGGATAATTTAGTTTTAAACTAACTAGCTTTGTTCAGTTACTTATCTTTTTAACGACTAAACATATTTCAAGATTCATTGTGTTTGTTTTTCCTTAAACCACAGTGAAGAAAACTGTGAATATATATTTAAAGAAAAACCTCATTTTAACAAGCTATGAATTTTTCCGAATTCCGTATTAATCTGTTCAGTGAGAGCTCGAATCAATAGTGGGATCTTCTTTGTATACGTATTTCTTCGTATTTCTTTGTATTTGCTTTTCGTACGTAGCACCGAATGCTTATTAAACTCGCTGGTTAATGCCCTCGCTTGTTTATTACGCACAGAGTTCGAGAAACCAAAACAAGTACATACTATTCAATAGAATACCCGGCTTTTATTAAACTCATCTCCGCAACTTAAAGAGCTCAGATTGGCAAAAGCCTGGTTCTTCAGAGCCAAAATATCCTACTTCTATCAAAGTCTTTCGTAGTTCATTCATTTAAAGTACTGTGTACCGTGGCTTTTATTATTCGGGCATGCAATATTTCAAGAAGAGGGGTTTTATCGAAAATTTCCTGCATCCTGGTCCATGTACTCTGAGCAAAAAAAGGGGGGGCAGCTCTAAATCTTCCGTTCTACTGGGCGAATGACGAAATTCAAATTGCGTTTTTCATGTCTCAAAAGCGCGAAATAGGATATATATTAGATTTATAGATAGCATTATTCTAACATAGGTATTTCCACACAAAATCGGACTTTTTCTGAAATGGCATGCCAATTGTTTTTCCATATTTCGATTCTGCGGCTCAAATTATGCCTAAATGTTAAAGTTTGTAAAATTTGGTGCGAAATTTAGAGAAATTCGGAAATTTTTCTTAGCGCATTTTTTTTTTTTTTCAGTTTGCGCCAAAACTAATTCACTTGGCGAACTTCTTAATTTATAACAACTTAATTTTCCTTTCCTTTTTGCATTGCAGACGAGAGAAAAAAATGTCATCGTTGATACTTCCAAATAATTTTAACAGAGTGCGTAAACCACATTTGACCTTATTATCGCTCAAAAAAAAAAAAGATGCCAAATTTCAAAACGCGCCAATATGTAATTTCACGTATATCTTAAAAATTTTGAATAAAAAACTGTAATTGTTTGTAGGTGTGCTTAGAAATACATCTACTTTTTAAGCGGATGGTAAAACTTTTATAGGTTATAATACAAAAATCTTTTCGAAAAACTTATAAAAAATATTTAAAAATACAAATTTTAAAAATAAATGATAAAACATTTGCGAATAATATTTGGATTAAGCTTAAATTTTGAATTCTGGTAGAAGGAATCAAGTAATTTTCATAAAAACAGAGATATTTCTAAATATGTATCAAATTCAATTAGCATTGAGGAACTAAAATTTTGAGAGCTAATTTTTCAAAAACTACTCCTGTGATTTTTACAAAACTTGGAAGTTTGACATAATTTGAGTCGTAGAATCGAATATGGAAAAAAACTGGCATATCGTTTCAGAAAACGTTCGATTTTTGTGCCAAAATACGCATGTTAGAGTAATGCTGTATATAAATCTAATATATATCCTAAGTCGCGCTTTCTAGACATGAAAACCTCAAGTTGAATTCCATCAATCGGCCCAGTAGAACAGGAGATATAGAACTGTACCCCCCTTTTTTTTCGCAGTGTACCTGTCAAACACTGTTTTCAGAGTTTTTTTTTTTTCTGCACGAAACTTCAGAGAGCACAATTTCCTTATCTTAAGTTATTGAAGGATAATTTAGTTTTAAACTAACTAGCTTTGTTCAGTTACTTATCTTTTTAACGACTAAACATATTTCAAGATTCATTGTGTTTGTTTTTCCTTAAACCACAGTGAAGAAAACTGTGAATATATATTTAAAGAAAAACCTCATTTTAACAAGCTATGAATTTTTCCGAATTCCGTATTAATCTGTTCAGTGAGAGCTCGAATCAATAGTGGGATCTTCTTTGTATACGTATTTCTTCGTATTTCTTTGTATTTGCTTTTCGTACGTAGCACCGAATGCTTATTAAACTCGCTGGTTAATGCCCTCGCTTGTTTATTACGCACAGAGTTCGAGAAACCAAAGCAAGTACATACTATTCATTAGAATACCCGGCTTTTATTAAACTAGCGAATAATATTTGGATTAAGCTTAAATTTTGAATTCTGGTAGAAGGAATCAAGTAATTTTCATAAAAACAGAGATATTTCTAAATATGTATCAAATTCAATTAGCATTGAGGAACTAAAATTTTGAGAGCTAATTTTTCAAAAACTACTCCTGTGATTTTTACAAAACTTGGAAGTTTGACATAATTTGAGTCGTAGAATCGAATATGGAAAAAAACTGGCATATCGTTTCAGAAAACGTTCGATTTTTGTGCCAAAATACGCATGTTAGAGTAATGCTGTATATAAATCTAATATATATCCTAAGTCGCGCTTTCTAGACATGAAAACCTCAAGTTGAATTCCATCAATCGGCCCAGTAGAACAGGAGATATAGAACTGTACCCCCCTTTTTTTTCGCAGTGTACCTGTCAAACACTGTTTTCAGAGTTTTTTTTTTTTCTGCACGAAACTTCAGAGAGCACAATTTCCTTATCTTAAGTTATTGAAGGATAATTTAGTTTTAAACTAACTAGCTTTGTTCAGTTACTTATCTTTTTAACGACTAAACATATTTCAAGATTCATTGTGTTTGTTTTTCCTTAAACCACAGTGAAGAAAACTGTGAATATATATTTAAAGAAAAACCTCATTTTAACAAGCTATGAATTTTTCCGAATTCCGTATTAATCTGTTCAGTGAGAGCTCGAATCAATAGTGGGATCTTCTTTGTATACGTATTTCTTCGTATTTCTTTGTATTTGCTTTTCGTACGTAGCACCGAATGCTTATTAAACTCGCTGGTTAATGCCCTCGCTTGTTTATTACGCACAGAGTTCGAGAAACCAAAGCAAGTACATACTATTCATTAGAATACCCGGCTTTTATTAAACTTTTTTCACAGTGCGAGAAACATACATATAACGGTGGAAACTCTTCCTTATTTACTGTCTTTAAATAGAATACAGGGCGATTCAACGCAAAATGCCGTTTCGAGACTAATAGCCCTTCTAGGCTAATAATGACGCAGATGGCTACAGTGTCTCTCCAAGTAAGATCTGGGAATTCGAAAGGAGACATCTGAGATGCGTCAAAGAACACGATAAGATGTTTTTCCAGTTTAATTTTAGTTTCAACAACTGTAACAGTAATAAGCAATCTTAATTTGTAAAAATGTTTTGCTGTAGAAAGTATGAAACCGTCAAAATTAAGAATGCATCTTGGACGTAAGCATCCTTTCTCGCGTCAATAAACCAAAAGAGTACTTCAAACGGCTATTAAAATCTTCAAACAAAGCAAACAATTATTTTGAAAAATTATGACTGTTAGCCAAAAATATTTACTCGTGTTATGCAAAGTTTCGTACCTGATTGCTGAAAATAAAAAGGCCCTATGCCGCTGGAGACGATTACGTGCTGCTAATCTTAAAATAGCAGAAATACATCACCGAAGTAGTGACGAAAGAATACGTGTAACTCTTTTATCAAACGATACTGTAGCCAATAGAATTTCTGAAATTAGCAATGACATTATCGACCAACTTATTACTGGACTTGATAAAAGCCTAAAATTTACAGTTCAGTTGGACGAAACAAGTGATATATATGAAATAGCGCAGTTCTTAGTATATGCTAGATCCATTTATAACAAAACGATTAATGAATAATTTCTGTTTTGTCGTCGTATGGAAAGACATACAACAGGAGAAAACATTCATTAAAGATTTTTAAAACTTGTAATGTCACTCGCTACTTTGTCTATGATACAATATCCAGGAATCTAGTGAACTAACTGGCGACTTATCGCTGAGTTCAAGCACTTACAACGTAGCCTCGAGAAGGGTTAAAATAACATTTTATTCACTCACAGATATATACAGACGGCCCCTTCTCGGGCTTGCAAGAAAGCCTCCACTCGGGCTTTTAAATCAGGATAAGAAATCAGAAACTCGTCTAATACTAACTAAAATACACTTAGCCGAAGCTAGACACAAATATCTAACGTAGTTGGCCGTTAATTTAAACTAGCCTGCGATTATCGAGACGCATGTACGACAGATAAAAGATACAAGAACGAAATATCTAGAAGGCAAACATGCGCCACTAAAGACTCCTAAGCATTATCTTTCGAAGATACTTTGATACTTTGAGTGGTATATTGGGTTCATCAGAGTTGACTTTTCCTGCTCTTACAAGTTCACTGAGGGAGTCGCTTAAAGGACCTGACTTTTAAAGAAAACCTGAAGGAAATTCTCCATGTGAGAAGAAAGTTAGTAGAACTCTTTCGAATTAAGTTGAACTTCCTTTAAATACTACTGCTAACTCATTTGCATTAAATCCGATTCTAAAATCTTATTCTGGTAGGGAATTATAAGTGGTAAACAAGAATTGAAAGGAAAAGATTTCAAAATTAAAAATAACTGTTATGAAATTAGCATATACATTACCAACTAAAGATTTTGAATGACAATACTGCACTGGCATATGCATGTATGGTACAAAAGAGGGGGATAACAGGAGCAAATATTGGCGTCAAATCATTTGTAAAAGTTGCTGGCAGTGATAACGTAACATTTTCACCCTGCCTGATCCATCGAAAGCTCTTGCAAGAAACCAATGGAAGTGAACAATGTGCTTCAAGATGCTGTCAAAATCATAAACGTTATTAAAAGCGTGAACAGTCATTTATTTTCAAATATCTGTTAAGACATGAACTCCGAATACAAAAAATTTTATTATTGCAAGCAGATGGCTGTCAAAGGTGCACTATTTGTCAAATATTTTTGAGGAACTAAACGCTGAATTTGTCCCTTCAACGAAACGTTAGCAATACTGTTACAATTTTTGTATTTAAATAGCTAATCTTAGTATAACTATAATTAAATTTGCTGTATTTCTCTGTGCAATGCAGCGCGAGAAAAATTTTAAGAGAAAGGTATGCCGGAACAGTAAGAATATAGGAGCACGTGCATTTAACTTTGAGTAAATGAATATCTCGGCAAGTTCTATAGAAATTCAATAAAAGTTGTTAGCTGTAACCGTAATTCCCCCCTTCTACTGCTTTCCAGAATTCTCCAGAAGCAGAAATTACTAGAAATTTCTCGCAACCGATTGAAAATTATAAAATACGGGAGAAAGAGAGT
>KK121930.1:243089-255992 GCA_000611955.2 Stegodyphus mimosarum
AGTGTCTGAGTTCACAGATTTTCCCAGTATACATCTAAATAATAATGCAATTCTCGCTTGTTACGCTGATGATGCCGCCTTGGCGGTTTAGTCTGCTAAAATCAATCATGCAATTAAGTGCTATACCAAGCATAAAACTCTGGTGCAGCAAGTGGAAAATGCGTATAAATGACCAGAAATCACAGTTACTACTTATCCGCAGGAAGAAAAGACATCTGAAACCCAACACCAATGAACCAGTGCCTCTTTAGTGAACTCTTCATTGAAAAGAATTCATTCCTGTGCCTCTTCGATGAACTGGGCATCTTCATTGAAGAGAATATTCAGTTCTCTTCAATAAACCTGTGCCTATCGTCTCCAAAGCATCATTCTGAATGGTAAACTCACCTGGACTACTCATATTGAACATGTGAAATCGAAAGCTCACCGCATCGTGAAATACCCACTTCCCATTATCGGGAAATATTCCACATTAGACCTGCTGAAGAAACAAACTGATTTACACTTCCAATATTAGACCGGTACATCGTCAACTTCGGCTACTGCAACACCATCCGATATCCACAAACTTCAAGTGATTCAGAACAAATTCCTCAGAATCTGAGCCACCGCACATTATTTTATAAGGAATAAACTACTTCATGCCGACCTGAAAATTGACAGCCTGGATCAATTCATCAGGAAAACGAACAAAACGTTCTTCCAGTCCGCAAAGTTCTGTGATCATAAGAATTCTTTTAGAATTTTAAATTATGAAATCTTAAATTAGGACAGATATCTCGCCCGCACGCTGTATTTATCCTAACTGAAAGCCAGGATTTTCCTAATTAATTGTTTGTGTGCTTGGTACTTCAGATTTTTTTGTAAATATTAGTGTTTTCATATAGAATTAAGCAGCGCACCTCAGAGCCAGGACTTGGGTAGGTGACCACCCACGTGACCACGGACTCCAGTGCATTTGAATCTGTAAATTTGTTACTGAACTATTTTCTGTGCATTCATTTATTACGGATGGACTGCCCACTGCATTGATTTATTGATATTACTATTACGTTTTACCACTTTTTATTCAATGTAAATAAATGTACATAATTTAACTTACTTTGATTTAACACTAAGATTGTGCAGTGAGACTGATCATGTGATCAGAGACTCTAATAACTTCCTTATTTTTCCTGCAACTGTCACCATTTCCAGTGACTGCATTTATTATCATTTACATCAAAGACAACCTTGAAAAGACTTCTGTATATAATTCTTATGATTTTATATTGCACTTCTATGTTAAATATTGTATTTTCAGTACCTTTCACCTGGAATCTCTAACGACCAATCCGATGTTAAAGCCAGCACACGTGGCAATGGTCATGCCCCTTCATTCCACCTATACTGTCCTCCCGGACTCAGCTCCAGCATTCATTCTACCTCAAGAGCCTCCAGTGGCACCTACCTTACGATAGCCGGATAAAAACATGCAAATTGCATGTTTTTCTCGGCATATAGCTAAACCTGGAACCTGGTCTGAGTTCAGTTGCTTAGTTACCGTTTTTGCTAATTCTTATTTCCGGGGGAAATGAGATACTAAATTAGCTTTCTCTTTAGATACGCTGTGCATTGCGTTGTATTTTAATGTTTTTAGTAGTTGGAAGTATAACTACTTCCAACTACTAATAACGTTTAGTAATCTGATTATGCTGCACGATTTTATGAACACTTATACGAATATCTCAGGAAACTTTCAGCGTTCTTTAGATAAATTTTATTAACCTATTATCGCACTTGTGCATTCAATCTATTACGAAACCATACGCACTAAACAATATATTTATTTCGATTAATAAAATTGATGGTTATGGTAAAAAGCTCAACATTTCGAAGACTAGGGTATAAATGATTCATTCGAAATGTTTTCGAGTGTCGACAATTTTTTAATTTTAAAAGTAACTGTAAAACTTTAACTGCAAAAAATTATTATAAATCGCTTAAAACCCAAGAAACAAAGTTTTGCAAATTATGGCAAATTTTGAGTCCAAACTCTTTTGATTAACATTAATAAGATTAATCACCTGCCATAAAACCGAAGATGATTCTGTTAAGCTATTTAGAAGTTTAAGCTTAAAAAAGCTTCATTTTTCACAAAAATCCTTGATTGAATTCTTGATGGGCGCTAGAACTGAATTTCCATAATTTCTGAAATAGTGTTAATGTTCCTCTGCCATTCCCCTCAGAGACTTATGAGGAACGATTTTCTCAGCTTTAAAGCTTACTGAGTCTAAGTATCGTTCAACATTGAAAAACGTACGTCCAGTAGTGTGAAGTTTTCCCCCTAAGTTTATAAGTTATATCTCCCACATTCTTAGCGTGCCTTCGTGGTGTAGTGGTCAGCACACTGAGCCGGTATTTCAGAGGTCCGTGGTTCGATTCCCGGCGAAGGCCATGCATATTTTTCATCGTTCCTGCTTCCAAAAAAAACTAATGTCTCTACAAGTTTTCGTTATGTTGCAATAGTGTGCAACGGATAGTTCACCAGAGGAAGGAACCTTCCAGACCTGGCTAGCTCGCGACAGCCTTTCACTGTTGAAAACGCCCCAACCTCCGGAGGTCATCCGAGGAGTCGCCACTCCCCTCGGTCAACCCAGGAGGACTCCAAATATGTTACCCTCAAACCAGCTTGAGAGATACTCAAGCTGGATCTCTCAAGTTGGGTTAAATAAACTTAAAATTATAAATTACTTAAAATTTTCGTTAACATCATTAAAGAATCTGGTCTCACACTTCTATTTAAACAGTTCACTCAAGACATGAAACCAGCATCTCAAAACACTCGAAAATCTAATAATGGATAATGCACTGTTTTGATTCTTGACACCATGGAAAGGTCCCAAGACTTTCTCGGAGCTGGCAAATCACCAATCTGGAGCTACTTAAGGAAGAACGAGGCACTTACAGAAGCCAAGGAAGTACTTAAATGACCTCAAAATTTTTGTCTCGCTGGTAAAAGAAACTGCCATCCCTCTGCTTTTCAAGCAGTTCAACTCAGGTAACAATTATTCTGCTGACGACTCTAATCCTACAAATACAATTAATAGATAAGTATCTTTACTCAAGTACACCCGTTAGATTCTCAGTCTGGAATGCCAATAGCCTCCAAAACAAGCTCTTAGAGCTGCAAAATTTATTTATTGAACATGATATTGATATCGGAATTATTTCCGAAACTTATGCGCAGACATGCCATAAACTAAGTATTTCTAATTACTGTTACTATACATGTGATCGCATCAGCCACAGAGGTAGTGGTGTCATGATTAACATGAAAAGGTGTTTTCAATCGTGTCTTATCAAGAAAAGTACAGATTTTAATTGTGAGTTAATGACTGTGTGCATCTCCTTACCTGTTCATCAAGACATTTATTTTTCTGCCTTTTACAGTCCACCGCAGAACAGGCTCAGTGACTATTTTAAATGCAGTTCCCCAAAACATTCCCATCATCGTTACGGGAGATTTTAATGCGAAGCACTCTGAGTGAAGTTGTAGACGCACTAATGCAGATGGTAAGGTACTTAACAACTATATTCTGAACAATCCGGTTGCTCTACATGCACCGAGTGAATATACATACAGGCCGAATAGTATTCAATATTCGGATATACTGGATATTGCATTGTCTTCCACCACCATCTCGATTGCACTAGAAGTCTTGCATGAGATGACTTTAGATCATCTGCCAGTCATCGCTGTCTTGATCATCTCGAAACCAGTTCACTCTAACACCAGAAAGATAACTAACTGGATCCTATACGAAAATATGAAAGATCGGATACTTAGTTTTCAAGATCTAAAAACAACTACTGGAATTGACTCTGTTGTGTCATCCCTCACCAATAGCATCGAGGAAACTATTTCAAGTACGAGTGAAACTCTCTTCACAAGTGTTGGACTCCTAAAATTATCCGTTGTATGATGCGTTATCGTAATAAACTGAGGAAGACATATCTAACCTGGCATTCAGCAGTCAAGCGAGAAATTAACCGTTTAAATAAAGGTATTCAAAAATTAATTAAGCTTCTTAAAGAGGAGTTATGGGCTGATAAAATCCAAAATTTGGAACTTCAAGATGGCTCTTTTTGGAAATTCATCAAAAATCTTAAGGCATCTTACACCAGTAATCGGCCCCTGAATTTTCAGAACGAAATAGCCACAGCCAATCAAGAAAAAGCGGATTTATTTGCGGAACACTTTCACACACAGTTCACGCCAAATGACTGGCTGAATGATCAAAGGTTTGAATTGGAAACACTTTTTCGTGTGCGCGACTGGCTAATTTCACCAATTGCACATAACTCTCGTAATTAGTTTAACTACTCCCTATGAAGTGTTGGATATCATCAGAAGCCTTAAATTAAAAAAGGCTCCTGGCTTAGATTGGATCCCTAACGTAGCCATCAGAAATCTGACCAGAAATATTATAGGCAAATTTGTCAGCATTTTGAACGCATGTCTCACAAACTCACATTTTCCAAAACAATGGAAAGAGGCTAAAATTATTATGATACCGAAACCGGATAAGATCCATGTGCAACCTGACGGTAATAAACCGATCAGCCTCTTGTTTGGTCTAGGTAAAGTGTTTGAACGTGTAATACTGACAAGAATGAAACCTTACTTCAAACTCCTTCCTCCTGAACAGTTTGGTTTTCGTGAACATCTATCCACTACAAAACAGCTTGTAAGGTTAACAGTGTTGGCAAGGGCAGCCCTGTATTTCAAAATGAATGTTGCTATGCTCATGCTGGACGTGGTGAACGCCTTCGACCGCGTTTGGCATCAGAGACTCATTGCCAAGCTCATTAATCTCCAATTAGATTGAGAACTTATCCTGCTCATTTATTCATTCATCTCGAAAAGAACCTACAAGACTTTCGGAGACGCTTTATCATCTTCCAGAAAAATCCTAAGTGGAGTGCATCAGGATTCGGTAAGTGGCCCTGTACTCTATCTGTTTTATATAGCAGACTTCCCTAAGTGCAAATTAAAATCAATGCAATCCTAGCCTGTTATGCAGATGATACCGCCTTGGCTGGTAAAGTCAGCCAACGTCAGTCACGCCATTAAAATGTTGCAAGCCATCATTCCGAGTATTGAACAGTGGTCTAGCTACTGGAAAATATGTATTAATGCCCAAAAGTCACAGCTCCTGCTGGTTAGACAGAAAAAGCGGAATTTAAATTCAAAGAAAAATCTCTTCCTTTTCAACGAGCCGGTACCCCATTATTCCAAAGGCTAATTACCTGGGAATCATCATTAACGACAAACTGACGTGGACACATC
This sequence comes from Stegodyphus mimosarum, assembly GCA_000611955.2. Lineage (NCBI taxonomy): Eukaryota > Metazoa > Arthropoda > Arachnida > Araneae > Eresidae > Stegodyphus > Stegodyphus mimosarum. Next base: position 248,422 of record KK121930.1, read on the forward strand.
GCATTGATCAGAGAAGCAAAGCAATTAAAGTCATGAAGTGCCTACTTCCCATCATAGGGAAATACTCAAAGCTTAATCTTTCAAAGAAAACGCTCACCTACACTTCTAGTATTAGACCTTTGATAACTTGCGCTTCGCCAGCTTGGGCTACTGCTACTCCTTCACAAGCTTCAAGTTGTACAAAACAGATTTTTAAGGATCAGCACTAACGCACACTATTTTGTTCGAAATAAACTTCAGCATACTGATTTCAAACTGGATAGATTGGATAACTTTCTTAGGAAAGTTAACAAAAATTTCTTCGAGAGTGCTCAAACTTGTGACTATATGAACGTTTTCGAACGTATCACTATGAAGTGCTCAACGAAGATAGATATCTTGGCTCTGATGCAGCTTTCATTCTCAGTGAAAATCAGGACTTTCCCACTAAATTTATGAAGGTTCGTGCATAGTTTATAACACTACTTTATACTAATGTGTTTTATTTTCATAGTTTCTGCAGATTCCATTGGGATTCCTCAGTTACAGCACTGGAGTGGGTGAACCATCCATGTGACTCCAACTTCTGCTCGTTGTGCCATGTAGCTCCTGTTACTGGACTTTAGCACCTATGATTTGAATATAGCTTCATGGACTGCCTTCTGCAACTAATTATATAAAATCTTATATTTTCATTTATTATTTATTCCACTGTAAAGTATTTTGTTCTGCACTTTCGGATGAATTCAATCCAAATTTCGTGATATACGAGATCATGAACTCTGATTCGATAGGTTTTCATCATTATTGTTATCCAAGGTAATCTGCATAGTTATTAGGATTCCCGTTGCGGACATTACATCAAGATAGCCGGGAAACAACATGCATTTAGCAGGTTAATTGCATTGACTAGCGGAGCCTGGAACTTCGCGAGAGAGCCTCAGAGTTTCTGACTAGCGTGTGTTTGCCTTTTAGCTACGATTCTCTAAGCTGTTACTACGCTCGGCCGTATTACAGGTCCTTTACACGTCGTTAGCTCATTCGATATTTAGGGGCCAACTGCTTAGAATTTTGATAGCTTCGGCTACATCTCTTTAGTTAAGCATTAGTTAAGACTTGCGAGGTATTTATTATTATTTTGCATTCAAGCCCAAGTGGAAGCTTTGCTGTACTGCCTGAGAAAGGGTTCAACTGTTCGTTCTTATCTTGAGAAATAAAGGGTAATTAACCCCTTGTGAGTCTTATGTTTCTGTTAATGAACTTAAGCGATTATTCGCTTAGCTATTCACGAGGTTCCTCCACACTTAATGGTTACCTAAAAGTGTGGAAACTCTCAACGTAATTAAATAAATTGTCAAAAATATTTGCTGCAAATGAGATTGGCATAGTAGACTCTTGTAAGGATATATTACTTGTAAATACACTACTATTCTGGAAAGAATTTCATTTCAAGCAACTGTAAATAAAATGAATTCTAAATTATTAAATTTGTTTGCTATTCTCGGGATTCCAGTTCTACGGAAAATTTCTGAGTTGTCAACTACAGAATTTTTTTATTTCGTTGAACCCAGAACGAATTGCTTTAACTGCAAGACCACCCATTGTGCATAATTCTTTTGCTGTAAAATGTTTATTATTTGCTGCAAAAAGTTTTTCTAAAATATCCCCCTTATGGGTTAGGTTAGGTTAGGTTAGGTTAGGTTATTCAGTTATGGCAAAGCACACGAGGGCTATCTGCCTAAAGGAAGGGATGCCTTCGTGGAGGACTTTCTAAGGGAAACTGGCTCGTATAGACGTTACACATGGGGAAAACCACGAAAACGCTCATGCAGCCAGACCGTTCGCGGGATTCGAACCTCGGACCGAAACTAGCAGTGTTCAGCGTCTTTACCGCTCGGCCCTGGTGTATGGGTTATGGGTAGATGCCAAAAAAATGTATAAACGTTCTGCAATAAATTAAGATATTTTATTGCTTGCAAACAGGATTTACTAACACTACTTACTATCAGATTTAACGAATGTGAAACACAAGGAACGTAATGGGCTGTTTGATTAGGTTTTTATTCGATATTGGAGCCCTTCGTATTTTCCAGACATATTTTCCGCATTGTCGTAGCTTTGTCTTCTACAGCTGAAAATACCCAGACCTAATATGCGTGCGAATAAATTGGTAAAAATACAAAAAATCTCTCTATTGAGATTCCATCTTCTGATACATAACGCAATATAAAAGCTAACTGTCTACGTGCGTTCTATCAGAGGTAGAATCAATTATAACTGAAAAATACTTGGCGGCTTTAACGTCTGACACGAATGTTTCTTATATTTTTGTTCACTATTTCAATAAATTCATCGCAAATATTTGACGAAAGATAACTCACGTTGCCTCTTCCAGCTGGCCCGAATTTTTTATATGCGAAGCTAAAAACTTATCAAATTCTGCCTTTCTAGATATTTTGTTCTCCTGATGAGGAGGGACCTGTAGCTGCCCTCGAAATCGATTGAGTGTTTTTAGTGAATGTACGCCAAATGCAAGGTTGTTTTAGCAAATTTGATGGTCTGCCAAATATGTTTTTGCCAGAATTTATCAAATTCTGCGAAATATGTTTTCCAAATATTTCAGATATTTTTATTTACTGCCAATATGGCAAGTAAAAAGAAGTTCACTACTGCCACGAAATGAAAGCGAGTATTTAGCCCAAAATTTTATTGCTGCTACTACCCTTAGCGTACTTTTTTCCAGTACGTTTTCTTCTAAATACTGTTTTTCAGATGTAGTCTATACGTCCCTCAACTAAATTTCTTGCTATTAAAAGTTTTGTAGAATGTCTACGATCAGTAGAATTTTCGTGTTCTTAAATTCTTACATATTTGTTTTTCCAGTCCAAGTATCCTTCTGTAATATTTGTTCATTTGATCGAAAATATCTTGCAAGCATAGCAGTAAATTACTTTACTTTTTGAACTGTACACAAACCATTCTCGTTCAAGGTTTTCACCATTTGCTAGGAGAAACCTTATAACTTATGTGCAAGGACTTTCTCAGCTTTAACGCTTACTGAATCTAAGTATCGTTCAACATTGAAAAACGTACGTCCAGCAGTGTGAAGTTTTTCCCCTAAGTTGTTTTTGTTATGTTGCAATAGTGTGCAAGGGATAGTGCACCAGAGGAAGGGGCCTTCTAGATCTGGCTAACTCGTGACAGCCTTTCACGGTTAATAACGCCCCAACCTCCGGAGGCCATCCGAGGAGTCGCCACTCCCCTCGGTCAACCCAGGAGGACTCCAAATATGTTACCCCCAAACCCAGCTTGAGAGATACTCAAGCTAGGTTCTCAAGCTGGGTTAAATAAACTTAAAATTTTAAATTACTTAAAATTTTCGTTAACATCATTAAAGAATCTGGTCTCCCACTTCTATTTAAACAACTCACTCAAGACATGAAACCAGCATCTCAAAACACTCCAAAATCTAATAATGGATAATGCACTGTTTTGATTCTTGACACCATGGAAAGGTCCCAAGACTTTCTCGGAGCTGGCAAATCACCAACCTGGAACTACTTAAGGAAGAACGAGGCTACCTTGCAGAGGCTAAATCCCGCGATATGATGTTTGTCTGAAGATTCAAAGCGTTCACTGACCAAGAGTTCCTAAAGATGAATACTGAGCGGCTCTCCACTGCAGATCTCTTCGAAAAGAGAAACTACCTCTTCAACAGGAGAAAATACGAATGAATTTCCCACACTGCCTCCTACTAAAGTTAAAACCATGAGGGCGCTGAAAGCCTGGTAAAATATGATGATAATATAACAAAGTATAAAATCTTTGATGACTCTTCGGAATCAGATAACGGTCCTAGAGGAGACCTTACATGCAGAATCCGTAAGTCTGTCCGAAAACCTGTCACTCAACCAGACAAAGATCCTTCTGATTCGCCTGGGATCGATCCGCCGGAAACCAATCAACGAACAACTGAGAAAAGGGGTAATCTGGAGAGACATTTTTAGTTTTACATAACAAGCATCAAACAGATTATTCACCAAATTCTCAACTAGAAAACATAAAATTAGGGATCTTAAAACCCAATTAGCAAATCAACAAAGCGTTTTAAAAAAGCCAAGGTTGAAGTCACAAGCAGACGAATGGAAAGGATGAGTGGGAATGTAAAAGAGCAATTATATAATGATAGTAATAGATGTTGTTATTTTTCCTCCAGCGTGATGAATCGACAGATATAAGTGATACGGCATAATTACTTGTTTTCGTTCGTATGGTTTTTAAGGATTTTACATCTGTTGGGCATGATTTCCTTGAAGGAAAGGACTAGAGGTGTGGACATATTCAAAGCCTTTAAAAACTTGCTCAATGATTTGAAAGTACCACTTTTTAAATTAGTCTCAATAACAACGGATGGCGCAGCTGCAATCATAGGTAGCATAAATGGATTTGTAGCCCTATTTCAAAAGGAAGATGAATTCCCTGCCTTTTTAAGCTATCGCTACATAATTCGCCAGCAAGTGTTAGCTAGCAAGAGACTAAACACAAAAGAAGTAATGGATGTTCCAACTATAATTCCCTAAAGGGATAAACTGCTGTTTGTTTTTCCCGCGACGGGGGGAAAATAGAGTCAGAACGGAAGTGAACGATGATATGATAAGATATATAAATTGATCCGGCACTGTTCAGCGTAAGATATTGTTATTTGTTTTAAATCATGTTTTGTTATTGTTTTCAATAAGTAATCAAAGACAACTACTGTAAAATAAATGACTCAAAACTTCAAAAACCATGACACCACAATTTTGTGGTGACCTGGACGCGATGACTCCAACGCTGACCTTCTGATGGAATGTTCCTTTGTTTTGAAAGTTGCTGATTCACGACCATGGAATTGAGGTAAGTCCCTTTAGATTCAGTTCTTGAAGTGTTATGAATTTGTATGTGATAGGAAATTTTGAATTTATAGTGGTGACTTTATTATTTAGTTGTTGTAATAAATCGATTTGAAATTTAGTTTTGAAAACAGAAGTAGTTTATGCAAACATGGTGAAAAGAAAAGAAAGGTTAAGGCAGAAACGAAACTGCATTAGACAGCTTTTTTGTAATCTTTTGACAAAAATTGAAGACGCAATAAATAAACCTTTAAGTGAAATTTATAGTAAAGAACAAAAGTTTGATGATATTTGTGATGAAAGAAACCAGTTGATTGAAAAGATAAAGAATCTTAAGGGTTTAGATAGTGAAATAGAAGCAATAATCGGTATAGAAGAATTAGAAAACTAAATTGCTGAGAGTGAAGAATATCAGGAACGCGGTATTCAATGGAAAACAAAAATAGATAGGCAAATAGAAAGTACTTTTAACTGGGTTTCGCAAAATGAAATTCGGGTTAATGAAAATGTTAGGTTGGAACAACGCGTAGTAAGAAACGAAAGTAGTGTAGTTAAGCTTCCGAAATTAAATATTGAGAAGTTTTATGGTGATTGTAGTTCTTGGTTGGATTTCTGGAATTCCTACGAGGTGGCTATTCATAATAACAATTCCTTAAGCAAGGTTGAGAAGTTTTCCTATCTGAAAACATTTTTAGGAGGTACTGCCTTGTCAGCAGTTTCGGGATTTTCGTTAACAAACGAAAATTATGATTCCTCAATTAAGATTCGGAAGGCTAGATTTGATTATAAGCTCGCACATGAATAAACTGTTGTTGAATGATTCCGTTAAGACATGCGCGAACATTCCAGCATTGCGAAAAATGTATGATACGATTGAAATTCAAATTCGATCATTGAAGTCTTTAGGTGTTGCAACAGGCACTTATACTAGTTTGCTTTGCCCAGTAATACTACAGAAAATTCCAGAAGAGTTAAATTTGTATTACAATAGACAACGCGAATAGCGTGACTCATTTGATATAGAACACTTAGTTGAGTTTTTGAGAAAGGAGGTAGAAATAAGAGAAGCGTCGTCTTTATTATCAGATTCAAAAAACTTCATGAGAAATGAAATTCCTTTTAGTAATAGAGCAGCGAGTCAAAATTATCAGAATAAATTTTATGTAGACTCAAAACGAAATATTTCAAAGGCGCGCATTCCAACAGTGGCTGCTTTAACTGCCGTAGCGAATGAAGTATGTTATTTCTGTTCGGATAAATTTCACGTAACTCAGAAATGTCCTTTACCATTAACCGAAAAACGAAATTCGTTAAAAACACAAGGACGATGTTACATTTGTCTAAAACGTAGACATACGTCAAAATTTTGCTGGAAAAAAGACCAGCTGTGCAAAATATATAAAAAACCTCACAATTATTTAATATGCGATAAGACTGAACCGGCAAATAATTCAGTCGAATCAAATAAGGAAACGGACAACAATTTATCTACCGTACAGTCAATGCATTGCTTCGGAGGAAGTAAAAGGGAATCTGTAAACAAATCCGAGAACGCAGGAGCGTCCCCGGTTTTATTGCAAACATTCAGCGCCATAGTCAAAACAAATAAAAAAAGCGAAATGCTGAGGGTGTTAATAGACGGCGGAAGCAACAGAACAATCATAACAAGGAAAACTGCCGACTCGTTAGGATTGAAGGTTACCAGATGTGAAACGTTTGAAATACACTCATGGACAAAAAAATTAGCGCACCAAGAAGGAGTCATCAAAATGGAACGAAATTTTGCATAAGTGATGACTACTTTGATATAAGTAAATGATAAGAAAATCAAAGAAAATGGATAATTTATTTCAGAGAAAAAGGCAAAAGAACGGAGGAGTTAATACTGCGTTGGACCCCCTCTAGCGCGAATGCACGATACGATACGATCGGGCATTCAGTCATACAAGTTCTGTATGATGTCTTGAGACATTTCGTTCCATGTCTGCTGTAACCTTGCCTCTGGTTCGTTTGAACTCGCGGGATGCCCAACTCGTCGTCCCAAATGATCCCGGATATGCTCGATTGGAGACAAATCTGGGGATCGGGCAGGCCCAGGAAGGGTAGTAACAGTGCGGAGATAGTCTTGTGACACCCTTGCGGTATGGGGCGGAGCATTGTCTTGTTGATAAACGACTCCTGGTAGCCGTTGCATGAGTGGCAACACATGTGGTTGCAGGATTTCATGAACATATCGCTGGGCTGTCAGAGTGCCACAGAAGAATACTAGGGGTGACCGTGTATTGTAAGCAGTGGCAACCCATACCATCACACCAGCTGTGGGAGCGATGTGTCTCTGTACAGCAAAGGCAGGATTGAGGCGTTCACCACGGGCTCTCCACACACGAACACGATTGTCATCACTGACGAGATTGAATCTGGATTCGTCTCTAAAGACGACCTGGTTCCATTCCGCTGCAGTCCAGTTTCCTCGTGCTCGACACCACTCCAACGAAGGCGTCGATGGGTGGGCATCAAGGGCAGCACACGTAATGGGCGCCGCGATACCAAATGTCCTTCAGCTAGGCGCCTTCGTATGGTTCGACAAGACACAGGGGCCCCTAGTGAAGGTGCTACCTGTGCCTGGATGGCGGCCGATGAAGCAGTTGGCTGTGCGCTGCATTTCTTACGATGTGGCGGTCTTCTCGACGACTGGTCTGT
>KK121931.1:15916-35361 GCA_000611955.2 Stegodyphus mimosarum
TTTTTTTGACCTTTTTTTTTTTTTTTTTTTTTTTAATTTACAGATTGCTAAAATAATTTCTGTTACATGAGAGAATAAACTGAAACGACTAAAAGGTTCGAAATATTGAATGAGTGTAATCTCAGACATAAGATTTATATATTACAAAATTATACAGTAACTATATAAATATCTCCTATTCAAATAATATATTTAACTCTCAAATCCGCCCCTGCTGAAGAACTGGCAGTGTTGATAAACAAAGAGACTATGATGATTATAAATTTTGAACCAGTAATCTTGCAGTGAGGTGATCACAGAGGGTAAGGGGAAAAAATAAAGAAAACAGTGGTCATCATGAGCAAAACCACAGATTGCAACTGTAAGAATTTTTTCACAAGAGTTGAAAATAACTCTATAACCAATGGCTTCTAGAGCCATGTTCACATACCACATTTAGAACACTAATCTTTTGGAATGCAGAGGGCTGAATAAAAAGCAGGAGCTGAAATAGCCGAAGTAAAGTTGCCCATATGTTATTCGGGATATTCTCATTTCAATCTTCATCAGATAAAGGTTCATACTTAGAAGATAATAAAGGTGGAGCCTGGTTGCTCCTTGAAAGAGGTGAGGGGGAATTTCTTGAAGGATTACTTACTGGCATGGGAGAAATTCGGGAGCTGCTTACAGATGAAGAACTGTTTGTTACAGGAGTAGAGCTATGAGTTGTGGATGCTGCTAAAGAACGCATCGATAATGCTGAGTATGGATAAGCGTATGTATTACCCATGCCAGAAAAAGAAGAATAAGCAACATGAGGGCTGGCAGGTGGAGGTAGTGATGTCGCAGAGGAAAACATGGTACCAGTACTGCTGCTTACACTACCATTCGGTGTTCCAAATGAAGAATAGTGACCTGAGCTTGATGGAGCACTTGCACCAAGTGGAGTTGATGAAGCACTTCTCTGACCCTGAGATGATGCACTGGGACTGTTCCTGTTTGGTTCCTGTGATCCTCCACCTGTACTAGTCACAGGACTATGTCTAGATCCTGAATCACTACGCTCCAAGTTTTTTGATGGAACATCACCACGATTTGATGAAAATGTTTCTATGGTAGTTGAAGAAGCAGCACCAATGTTCATAGGTTCACTTAGCCGGCCTGGCGGCTCACTATCAGTAGTTCGACCATGGCTATTTACCATGTTCCACTGGTTGTCCGACCTATCACCTACACGGAATTTATAACAGTCACTTTCTGTTTGTGAAGACTGAAGGTATGGCTCAGTTCGTGGAGACATAATGCCTTTGGAAGCACTTTGACAATCTAGTACCTGAGCGCTTTGATTGCTTGAGCTGAGCCGTGGCGCTTCAGAAAGGGAACCTGAACGATGAATGTTAATGGAGTTTTGGGGCAATAAAACAGGAGCTCTATCTGTTGTGCTTTCTGGAATAAAAGTACCTTCAGAACGAGTTTTTTTACGATTTGAACTATCTGGGTGATCCACACTATTAGGAGAAACTGAACGAGAACTAGCTCTTGAAGAAATATTTTGCCCCTCTCTCCAATCACCAGACACAAGGTGACCTTCAGATCCCCTTTTATGTTGTCGTGACAGATCTCCTGGAGTTGAATTCCTACTAGGCACCCTTTCAACAGCACTAGATGGCCTTGGTGGTACAGGGCTATAACGTGTTACAGCAGGACTATACCTCTGCCCTTGAAGTAATGGTGGACCATTCCCTGTACTGCAAGGCCGTTCTGATGGAATATCTCGTTCAGAACCAGGTTGAAAACGATACATATGTTGAAGCTGAGGATCCCTGTCTTCAGAATGACTCATTGCAGACTGTGGACGACGAGATTCTGTATTTTCCGATTCATCATCTGTTGCAGTTCTCATTACTTCCACAATTCGATTTTTTACATAGTCTAATGGAGATAAGCCCATCTGTTGTTGATGGGGTGGCCTACTAGATCCTATAACTGGGCTAGAGCCTGAAGAGGGTGGTACAGTATAATGAGTAATGGATGGAGGAGGAATACCCTCTTGGTATTCCTGAGAATAAAGATGTCGAGTAGTAAGGAGTCCAGTTATACTTGGATTACTTGCCCAAACTGGTGGCTGATTATGAGCTAGGCCACTGGTATTGTGGACAGAAGAAGGAATTCTATTACCTCCTTCAATATTTTCATTTACCTGACTAGGTGGGGATATTGGCTCAACGGCATATGGACCTGTAGGAGAGGATCGAGTTGATCCTTGTGCACTAGGAGAGGAAGTTTGAGCAACTCTAATAATCTGTCTTTCTTCTTGTGACACAACTGCATCAGAGCTTTGATTAGACGATGGCCTCTTATGAGTTGTTTCATTTACTGGTGATCTACGTTCTCTATCTCTGTCTTGCTGTAATGCTCTTCTTAGTTTCCAGCTATGTGTATGATAAGAACAGCCATTTCCTGGACAATTCTGAGGACTGTGATCAAAAAAACATACATTAGAGTTTATGAGAACTGCTTCAGAAGGCAAAGCAGCAGCTATTCCTTCTAAAGGCTTCCCATTTGTACCTGCAGTCATTCCTAAAGCATATGGTGAAGATCTAGAAGATGCAGACACAGAAGTATTGACTGATGATTGACTATTACTGAAAAGTGGCTGAGATTGTGTTACATCTGAAGGACTATTATAATCTTTAGATATAATTGCAGCTATATGTTCACTTAAAGTATACACCTTTTCTCCGCTATATGCTACAGGAATACCAGGCATTGAGCCCTGGACTGGTGGAGAACGTCCATGAGTATTTGATCTCTCTGGCCATGAAGAGGGAGTTTTATCATTTTCAGGTTCATCATCAATAGTGACAACTTCAGTTCTAGATGCTTTTGTGCTACTAGACTTAGAAGGTACTTTATTTTCTTCATAACCAGCATGGTATTGGTTGAATAAATCCATTCCAGAACTCTTACTCACAGCTGATGGCTCTACATTTTGGTTAATTTGCCGAGTTATAATAGCATCAATTAAATTTGCTGCTGTTAAACCTCGAGGGGATGAATTTGATCTCGGAGCATCTTTCTGAAAAGATTGAGAAAATATCTTGGAAGCTTCATTGTCTAAATCTGATTGTTGAGAAAGAGGAGCATAGTTCTGAGCCTGATTTTCAGACACAGCAGACCTATTCCGCTCATCATCTTTCTTTGAATATGCACGATCTCTTGGAACTGACATACTTGTTTGTCTCATTTGACGTTCAAACTGCTCTCTTGAGAATGGTTCTCTCATATTTCCAAGCCGTAAACTAGATGGTTGGTCATTTATTAATATCTGTTGCTTTTCTGTTAATCTATGATGCTCTCGTGACAAGTCATATGTACCATGTACTGAACCAGAATAACGATGATTGTCACTAAGCATTTGTGGTTGCTGTTCTGAAGGGCTCGATTCACTGCTCCTCCTTTCATGTGAAACTAGATTATGTCCAGTTTCAGCATATGACCTAGGACGCTGATGCATATCAATTAATGTTTTTTCCAATCCTTCAACAACAGGTCTATCTCTAGGAGACTTTACTTCATGCCTTGTATGCATATTTGCTGTAGGCGATCCTTTCCCATCTTTTGGTACAACCAAGCTTTTCTGTGCAACTGCTGCATTCACTAATGTGTTAAATGCATCATGTCCAGATGGTGGGACAGCAGGGTACATCAATGGCTGCGGATGTCGAGGTGATGGAGTTGACTTCCTCACACTAGCAGGACTAACAGTTTCACTTCGCATATCAGTTATACGTGGAGATGCAGACTGTGGTGCTTGTATCACAGATGGCTTGCCTGTGCCCCATGTTATGCTACGATGTATAACATTTTGTCGACCAGATGGTAAACTAGGGCTACGTTTTCCTGAATGAGGTGCATATCCAGCATTCAAAGGTGATTCTGCTCCAGAAGGACTACGCGTTCGATCAATCTGAGAACTAGGAGAACGATGATGAACATATCGAGAATCTATTGGTTGATATCCAGATGGTACATGATTATTGTAATGTGAGCCACCTCTTTCTTGGTAATTAGAAGGAGGATACATAGGATGAAGATGACCTTCTTGAGGTGTTATAGGAGCAGGGCTAGAATCAGCACCTCTAGGAGATACCTTAATTTCTTTTTCAGATGGGCCATTTCCTCCTCTTCTTAACTGCATCTGTTTAGATGTATTAAAATCTATCATTATTTGTTTAGAACTTAGTTGCGATTCATTAGCATATGGTGGGCGTTGAGGAGGAACGTTGGTACTTGGATAAGGTGCATACCCAGGGCCAAATGTATATGGTTGAGCATTAGGTGTTACTTGTCTATAATAATCTATAACTGTAGGATCATACATTGCAGGAACTGCTTGTCTGACTAAACCATCTGATATATTTTGAGAAAAAGGCTCAGGTCTATTGCTAGGAATACGTTTTACTGAATCATGTTGCACAGGAGTCCCCAAAGTAATAGATCCACCATCTTTAGACTGTGGAGGAGGTAACTGACGAAGAAAACCTTCATACCGTGCAGATGAGAGATTAGTAGGAGGTACAGGAATAGACTGTTGATTAACAGGTGTGCCTTGAGTTATTGATCCAGTGGGTGGCAATGTATTGAGCCTTTCTTTAAAAGGCATTTTAGGAGACATCTGTGAAGGTTTTGATGCTACTAATGGTGGGGGTGGAGGAACTGTTGCTTTAATAGGTACTGGTTTTGTATGTGATGGTGCAGATGGAGAATTATTATGAGAAGATGACTGTGCAACTAGATGAGGTGGTTGAGAGTGTGGTCTTTCAGAAGGAATGTATGCTTTCCCTCTAGGATCATTACTTCTTGGAAAATAAGTTTCATGGTGAGGTTCTGCTACATAATGAGGTGATAAAGCTGGAGGTGGTGGTTGAGAAGTTCGATACTGGTTGCAATGAGCAGGAGGCGGAGCACCATAATAAACTACATGGGAAGAAGAGCTACTAGATCCTGATGGTGGTCTTACAGGTGTTACAACACGTTCTCTTTTAATGAAATCTTTTACTGGACTTACATCTCTAGACTTTACTTTCTTGCTAAGATCTTGAACTTCACAATCAACAGGCACATCCATATGATGAGAGCCAGGTCGAGAAGGATGTCGAGATCCACTATGAGCAGTAGGTGGAATAGGTGTACTGGAGCCATCAATTTCTTTCTTAGATTCAACTACTGTTACTTCAGCTGTATCTTTACATAAACCAGTTGGAACAGTGGAAGGAACAGGACTACTGTTCCTACCTATTCTAGGATACTGTAGGCTCATTTCAATAGCCTGATATATCAAATCTCTCACACAAGTAGGTTCATCTTTTCCAGGTTTACTAGGCTGAATGTATGGTGGTATACACTCTGGCTGAGCAGCTCCTATTTTAGGATCTTGAAGTAAGGTCTTAACAAGAGGTATGGAAGTATCTGAAGGCCTGGTATCATCTTTGGATAAAGGTAAGGGACTTTGAAAAGCCTTTCGAGGAGGTTCATTTCCAATTGGTGTTTTCAAAGCACTATGATTTACTTGATGAACAACACGAGGAGAAGAATCTCGTCCTTCACCATCAATTTGATTTTGTCCTTCATCAGCACTAACAGTAGCACTACTATCATAATCTGGAAGACACTTAGGACTAGTATCAAGATGTGGTATGCTGCGAACTCGAGATTCTTCTGAAACGTTAGGTTGGTTAGATTCAACAAGAATTTCGGGAGGCCTCTGACTATCATTTTTATCTGAAATTTTAAAACACAAAGTATAAGAAACAAAATAGTTATTTAATATACAAGAAAAATTTATAGCAGTCTCTTATACAAAAAATGTTCATTATTCATTTGGAAGAATGTTTTTCTATTGTACTTAAGTCAAATCTCATTATAAATTCAAACTATTTAAATTATTTTCCTGCTCCAACATTCGCATTTAAAAATTTGTCCAATGCTCTCTCCCAGCTAGGGGAAGGGGGGAGATTGACACAAGCCTACCAAAAGGTAATCTAGTACACAGCACATAGCAAATATAAAATTATTAATTTAGAATAAAACTCTTACAACATTATGTAACAACTGGAGCAAAATAAGACAATCCTTCACATGAATAATTTGTTAGTCATCAGTTGCAAGAATGATTCATATGCTAAGTGTCTATAACACTCTTCTTTCCCTCAACCTTAATATTTGCTAGCTCTTCTTGAAAAATAAGTCTTCTAAATCAGACAATTAAAAGGCACTCTCAGTACCGTGGATACACAGCATTTGAAAATGGTCTTGAAGAATTTATTTCCTAACAACATAAAGGAGGGGGGTAGTTATTGCATTTTGCTATTTATATACAAACATTTTAAAAGACATATCTGTTAAAAAATTTATGTCACATTCACAAAACTAGCAATAACTGAATCTGGCTGTTAAAGGGCATTGCATACTTGCCAATTTACGGTGCTCAAAAATTGGGAGAGAAATCAGATTTATTTTCAACGACAAAAAGATTTTTAAATGATAAAAATATATTTTTTAATAATAATTTACTTCAAATCCTTACTGATTAATATCTGAAAGTTCAGTTACTAATTCTTAAATGTAAACAGCACATTCTGCATTAATAATCTTTTGGTCTTTTGTTTCCATAGAAGTTATTAATTTCTTGTTTTTTTTTTTTTCAATAGAACTCATGTTGTTCTTGTGTGTACTAACATGTTTGAGAACATCGGCACTTCTACCGTGCGAAATCGAAAAATCGCAATGGCCAACGATGCACATCACAAACGCATTACATTTCCTTGAGGAAATATTAGAAGGAAAAATTAGAAGAAAAAAAAATATTAGAAGGAAAGTCATCTGTGTACAATTTTTGAAAAGTACCTGAGTATTTTATCTTTTTAGCAAGCATGACTAATACGAAGTATTGTAATTTCTCGATAGCACATACGTTCACCCAGGTTAGCCACAAGATGAACGAAATAACAACCTCGATCTCATTCTGTGCTCAGTGGCCAGATGACACGAAGTAGCACTTGATGCTCACTTGAGAAATGGAACACAACGTTTTCGGGCATGTGCTCTCACTCACAAATCAGAAGCGCACCATAATTTCTCACTCATGAAACTACTTTGGTTTTCTATGCAGTCTAGAGAAAAACTAGGTGCTTTCAGACACCCCAAATCACTTTTCTGGGGATGCAAATAACGAAGTATTAAGCCAAGCTACATAAAAATCACGAGAAATTTTAAGAATAAGAGAAAGTCGGGAGAAATATATTGTAAATCGGGTTGGCGGAAGAATGGTTGGAAATCGGGAGAGTTGGCAACTCTGGCATTGTGTACTTTCTACAGCAGCAATGTATTAACTAACATCATCCAAAACAATGCAGTTTGCATTCTAGTAAGAACAGAATTTTTGTACTTGACTTGCTTTTCGAGCAAGTAATTTTGGATTTCTTTAATTAGAAAGAAACAGGTCTCTGCTATGCCCTAACCATCTTATTTCCCAGATGTTTTACTCTCTGACTCCACTGTTTTCCCTTAACAAGTTAAAATTTTAAGACAAGAGAAGCTACCTAAAATGATAGAGCAGCCCTAGTATGCAATATGGTTTTTACATTTCACACAGAACTACTCTAAAAATACTTGAAGCACTTTATTTTTTTTAAAAAATACTATTTGTAAGCCAGAATAATAAAAATAGTTCACCATATTACACTTAAAACTAAATAATAAATTTGCTATTATAGATTTTAAACAGAATGATTTTTATGCTGTTATTTTATTTTTGTCCATGAATAAATAATAAAATTGCTATTACAGATTTTAATCAGAATGATTTTTATGCTGTTATTTTTTGTCCATGAATAATTATGAGACAAACAACAACGACAAAACACACACAAAAGTCTAGTCTACATTCAATTTGCATTATGAAAATCTTTCAAAGGTAATTAAAATCTGTTACAGGCACAATGAATAAAAGATACCTCACAACAAATGCCTTTATGGATGCTTATACATGTTAAAAAAATTATACTAATACGTGAAACACTAACAAAACTAACAACAAACTTAAATAAAATGAAACAAATCTGTTATTGTTATTATGTTCAGCTATTCATGCGACCAGCTTCTATGGGTAGATTCCAATAAATTGACATTCTAAAAATATATTCTAATTTTCACTTCTACATTTCAATATTTAAAAAAATATCCACAATTTCCATGACAACATTTCTTCCTGTTCAAAATGTGATGGAAATGCAATGGTTTCTGTTAATACTTTACTTATCTTAAATTTATTATTTGTCTTCTAAACAAGGAACTTCTGGCTCCAATTTTACAAAATTCTATACATTTTATTTAGCATTATTGCTGAAACAAGTGCTAAAAAAACAGGCAGAATGAAGGATGTAAAAGAACCGTGAACTATATGGGTTACTTAAGCAAAGTAGTACTGCTAAAATGGGATATGTAGTATGTATGTGGATTTATGAACTCAAAACATTGTTTCATAGCCAATTTTTTTTCCTATTCTTAATTTCATATTTAAAATTTAATAACCTATTATCATACAGACCAAGCTCCAGGATTTTGGCATCCTAGGCAATCAATGCATTGGCACAGCACATAAATTTAAAATACACAGGATTCATCACAAAATATAACAACAGACATGCTTTACTCTTTTGCTCCATATAAAACAGACTGAATTAAATTGATGATGATGATTTTGTAATATATATTTACTATAAAAGGCTATTGTCTTTTGTAACAAACAAAAGACAAATGCAATAAATATATTATGTGATAGATGCACCTTTCTATGTTAGAAAAAATTTAAAAAATAACACAAAGAGCTCCATATAAAACTAATACCTCACACACTCATAGGAAGGTAAATATTTCAATTAAAGAATCAGTATTTTTCATTAGATAAATAGTATTTTAATAGAACAAAATCATTAAATATACCTTCAGATAAAATTTTATCTACAGGACTAGGAGCACTAGCTGTATCACTGCTACATCGATCAGCACGATCATCCTCATCGCAACTGGAAGTGGTTTCCCCACTTTCCTCTTCATCCGTAACAATTGGTGGTGGTTTGCCATCTTTCTGATTACTTTCTTTGTCACCTTTTGTCTACAAAAAAAGAAACAAATTCAATGCATATGATTACATTTCACACATTTAAACAGACGTATTACTTCAGAAGTAAAGAAATAAATCATAATCATTAAAATAAAAAATTTATAAATAGGTTAAATACATGAACTACTTTATACATATCATTTTTATATCAATAAAAAGTATAAGCACTTTCGAAATTAAAACTTTTTTCTCTGATTATGCTTCTGCTACTTTTTTGAAGGGGGGGGGAGGTATTTGAAAATATAAGATCTGGTAATATCAACTTATCTCTCTATGTCAAATATTCCATATTTAAAACAAAAAATCAGAATCGTCAAGATAGAACTACTTTCTTTCTTGATTTAAGTATTAAAGCCATTTTAAATGATAAAACAACCAAATCAGTTCGGATATTGTTCAGCACATATGGGTTCATATCAGATTTAATGCACACAGAACCAATGATAGCTTGATAAAATTTATTTTTACCAAAAGAAACACTTAACAGTTCTGGAACTTTCAACAAAATCACTCGGATAGCCATTCTCAGTATCACAGAGCACAATCAGAAGTTAACTCCAAACTACTAAGAACATTACACAAAATGAATGCAATGTACCATGCATCTAAAAGGTGAAACTCCCATCAATACTCCAAAGTTGCTCTGAACTAACAAGAGAAAAACTGATGCTCTCTGAGGTCTTATGTAGTTTTCCCCCCACTGCCGAGAAATCTCTAGTACCTTCCACTTTTCAAAATTACTGGAAGGCATATGAGGGTTAGATATGGTCAGAGTTACATATGTTTACGGATTAATTACATTTATTCAATCAAAATATCAATTACAGCTATACAGGACTGGATAAAATGATGCCGTGTTCTGTTCTGGTTCCCTCAAATTGTTCATGTTTTGGTGATTTTTTACCAAATTTGGCAACAAAAATTAGTCACCAAAACCATCACCAATTTAACAAGATAGCTATTTACTCAATGTTAAATAGACTTTCACCCTCTAATCTCATTTCCCCAGCACAGCATTGTCTCTTCCAAGCATTTCATGCTACATTATACACACACACACACACACACACACACACACACAAATTTTGTGACCATTACACACACACACACACACACACACACACACACACACACACACACACAAAAAAAAATGTATAATTTCACTACAGTTACTTACATATATACGATATTCGTAACAATATTAAAGCTATTTCATTAATAATGCATTCATTAATAATTTTTACAATTTTTACATTATTAGCACAATAATTGATTTTTTTTAACTTCTTTTTCCAAAAAATTAATTTCTTATCCATAACCGATATTCCTTGTTGCCCAGACAGTAGAGCCTACTACAGTACTGAAAGGGTCGGGTTCGAATCCAGAGAAGACATGGATGTTTGTAAATGTATACTGTCGGTGTGGCATGGCGGCACTCTAAATATGCAGTGAGCCGAAAAATCCTCTCGTGTGGATTGGTGGGAGAGGAGAGGGGCCGAAAACCGCCAGATCCGCCCCCCAAGGGTGCTCTCCCTCAAAATTTGGGGTGGAAAATAAAAGTCCAATCTCTCTTCAGTCTCTGCCAACCATTGTTCCATGTGATGACACAACAACAACAACAGATATTCCTTACTTGTCCATAAACTAATATAACAGTGAATAAGTAAGCATTGTACAGTGATTAAAAAAAACAATGATCATGTAAATGATTTTTATAAACATTATATTTACTTTTTTATACTCCTGCAAAATTTCTTCCAAACCATATTTCCGCTTATAATTAAAGTAAAAATTTCGACACTGCTCTTTATTTTTTGTTCCAACTATATTTGCAACAGCTTCCCAATCAGTTCCATGCTGCTGAAGACCTTGTTTAACTTTTTCCATTTCCTCATCAGTCCATCTTGAATTTTCATTTGGATCTGCAATAACATTGGTAAATTATTACATGGAAGAGAAAACAAAATACATACAAAATAGAAACTTCTAAATACATCTTAACTGTTAATAAGTTTGTACCAGTTTCACTCTTTTTTGAAAAGCAAGAACCAAATTCTAAGGAGGTTTTGCTGAAGTGAATTCTGTATTCATTACAGCATACAGTGCAACAATCTGGTTTACAATGAAAGGAAAAGAAAGCCTATTCAGCAAGTTTAGACAGCTATTTTTTTAAGAAAGACACTTCAGAAATTTGTGCTACGAGCAATCCAACATGTCAATTCCTTCCATCTCTCACACAGCCTCCTCATCACATATCTGTCCTCTTTCGACGAGTCTTCAGAACACGAGTCACAAGTTGACTCATTTCCACCTATGTAAAGATCTACTAGTTTCATCTTTGTCCCAATTACAGACACTTTAAGACAACAACATACAGTATGTAATATATAGTAAAGTAGTTCAATCTACAAAAGATATGTCAAAATATTCTATGACCAGGGTAGCAGATAGATGGGTGAACAGTTTTATTATTTCCTTTGAATCTTTATCATTGATTTATGAATAGAAGAGCTTACCTGATAATTAATTAGACTAACTCTGTTCGTAACATTTACCATACAATAAAGTACTCCAAATCTTTTTATTATAGTTTATCAGTTTTACTTATTCAGAAATACAGAGCAAAAATGTTGTGAAAGTGACCACATATTGTGAAACAACTACCCCTAAAAGTGAGCAATGTTTCTTAAAACATAAACAAAATTCAATACTGAAATCTTCTCTGATGTTAAGGAACCCTTTCATCAGAAATGAACACTGGTCATCTTACAAAATATAGTATATTGCATTTTACATAATAACTCTTTTTAAATACAAGGTGAGTCTTTGTAAGGAAAGAAAGAAAAAAAAATTTTTTTAAAGATTCATATGGGATTAAATAACATACCTCCTTCAGTTACAGGATTATTTTCCAATTTCCTCGTGATTCTATTGAAGCAAGCTGAGCAGCATTTATTGACATCCGATGGGATTTCTAAAACACATTTTTTTCTTCAATACACTGAATATAATATTAACAAAAAAAATCTACTTAAAGAATAAGAGTTTTTTAGATCAAAGGAGAATTAGCCTAGAAGGGCTATTAGTCTCGAAATGGCATTTTTAGTTGATTTGCTATAAACGGCATATCACTTCTTAAATTACTCTGCTGCCTAATATTATTGCCCTGTACCATATTTAAAGAAATTAAATAATAAATAAATAATGAAGAATCTGCAGGAACGCTTCTCGCACTGTGGAAAAAAAAATGACAGTACCTAGACCCATAAAATTTTGAATAATATAATCCTCCACCCGAAGATGGGCACATGAAAGCCCGAATTCTGAATTTGATTTATTATTTACTTCATATTTTGTAAATGTTTAATGAATTTTTTGATTAACAAACTCAATGATTTCAAAGAAAACAATGGGAACACTAAAATGAAAAAATTTTCTCCAGTGTGCCAGACTGTCTACGGAAATTCTAAAGAAATGTTGTTTTTACATATTTTGTGATATTGCTGTTGAACTGAATTTTATGTTGTTCAAGTATGATATTTAACAAATAAAGGTAGCACATGAAACATAAAAGCCCCTTTGAGCATAACAGTCTGAAAGCTTTCAGATTTTATTATTAAATTTTAGTTGTATCATTTAAAAAAATAAATAAATAAATAAATAATAGTAAAGCTTACGGATTTCTGCAATAATTGCATCTTTGGCTTCCTTTGAAAGTTCAGCTAATTTTCCAGGAAGCGGCCGTAATCTTTTGACTTTGCGTTTTGGCGTTTTACATGTTGGTATTGGGCACCTAAATAACAAATAAGAAGCTAAAAATTAATACAACTATAACTCTTTTTACTATTAATGTGAATATTCATTTAAAATTAATGTGAATATTCATTTCAATTTTCTTTGGAGGAGGGGGAGAGGTGATTCACACCAATCTTGTACAGATTCTTTACACAAAAAAATCACACATTATGATGCAAAAAAGTATAGTTACAATATTAAAGTAATCAATCTTCATCTCACAAATAACATTAATCTTCTACTAGTCTCGGGAAATAAAATTATGCATCAATATACTGACTGCAATGCAATATATTAACAATTCAATGCTACTACAAAAATTATTACGGAGTTAAACTATAAAACATGTTTAATTCAATAGTGTATGAGTAGGTAAAGCCCTAATAGCACACATTACATTTAAATAGTAACTAAATATTACCAAATAATAGCACAGCATATTGCAATAAATAGAAACTGCAATATTAACTATAAAATTACTTAGAGAATAATACTGAAGTTCTAGTTAGTCATGCAGGAAACAAGAGTTACAAAAAACATATCAAAAATAATTTATATATATTTGAAAAAATTAGAGAATTAGAAAACCGGCAGATAGACTTATTAATAACGAATATAGTATACATTGCAGATCTTAAATCAGGCAACTTTGTGAAATGACCATTGCTGAACCAAAGAAAAGAGAAACTAGCCTTTAGTGAGAAACTAGCCTATAGTACATATAACGCATGCCCAGGTCACTCTACAAAAATACAACTTTAATATCAAGTTAACACAAAGGTTAAAAAAAATCATTAATGATTCTAAACAAGTTTTTGCAACTTTTCAAGCTTATGTATTCAGCTGAAAGGCTTAAAAATCAAGTCATGTATAGGGAAGTATCTATCTGAGGATTGTGTCTTTATTTCTAAATTGTCTTTGTCTTTATTTCTATGTTTCTGTAGCTAACTTTTTTATGAAGTATTTCACTTTTTCTAGCATAGGTAATTTATATTTAGACCAGTACAATTTTTTATACATCGTGCTCTCTGAACTGATATCCAAAAGGACAATAACACAGCTGGATATGTACAGAAGAGTATAAAAAAAAAGCATTTAGTTTTGCTCCAAACAAATACTGAGTGCTAATAATAATAGCACACTCTGGTTGCACATCCACAATTTAAAAAAACAGCAGATTTAAAATATGACAGGATTGCAAAAATAGACATGAAATATTAAATCTAACAAAGTTTGCTAAGATATTTTGCACACAGAAAAGTACTAAAATTATGTGATTTATTTACTAAAACCAACAATAAAAGAAAAATCCCACAGCTTGTAACTGTATTTTATGCATCTAAAATTAATAGAAAACCCAGAAAAAGACCACTTCACCAGAGATTTATTTTACTGTACCCTTATTCCATTTTAAATTTATAAGCATAAATAATAGCAATTGGCCTTCTATACACAGAATTGCTAAGCAAACATTTAAACTATGAAGATACCCCACACCTAAATAATGATCTTATTTGTTCTTAACAAAATCGCATACAACACATTATTTCAGCATGTAAGAGTAGAATTAAACAAATTAATACCAGAAATGAAACCAAGCAGGAATATGATTAAATATGATTAGAGAATTTTAGTCTGTTTCATATATTCCTGCAAGATGGGATTATTGCACCTACAGTTAGCAATGAATATTTTTTTTAAAAAATGCATTCAAAATTAAAAACATTTCAATGCATGATTAAAACGATTATAATTATTCAAATTAGCATAACTAATTTTTCTATATTTCTAGTGAAATCACTAATGAATCTATTTTACAGTAAAACAGAAAATAATCGAAAAGATTTTCCGTTAGATAATATCACTGAAAAAAAAATGACTGTGTTTTAGAAAACTTGATCAAATTTCCTTTCCACAAAAGAAATTTTAAAAAGTTACATTTTAAATTTCTGCAAATTTAGAACACAGAATACATACCTTTTACGGACAGATTTAAAACGGCAAGATGCACACACCCTCATATCTCCAACTAGATCACTTTCTTTTATACCAAACATGCCGCAATTAGATTTGGTAAGTGGCCTAGATTGATTATAGTTATCCAATTCCATTTTACAAATAGCACATGGCTGTGAAGGATTATTTTCATCTACAAAAACAAAATTATTTATTTAAATCCATAATATTAAGTATTTAAAAAGTTATGCAAAAATATTTTAAAAAATATCAAAATCACATTAGCAAGACCTAACAAAGACAATATTTAAAAAATAATAATGAAAATTCTAACACTGATAAATTAAAAAACATAAATGGTTATTAGAATTTTTTAAAAGTTATACATTCATATATTTAAAACTAACTTTTCATGATTATTTGCATAATTGTTTACAAACATCATAGTATAATATAATTGATTTTAATAATATTTAGGATTTTAATGTTCCAGATCATGTTTATAAGTTAGCTTCACCTTCCTCTTTTAAATAAATCTGATGGGTTTACTAAGAGTAAAAATCAAGAAAGTGTAAAATATGTGATGTAACAAAAGTACTGAAAATGAGAAAAATTACCACTTGAATAATAAGTTTTGATTAATAATGAAAACTGGTATTGATGGTTTCTTACGAAGATTATACATGCTACATGTAATTGAAACTATAAAAGTAAAAAAACAACATTTTAAAATCTTTTCAGAATTCTTTTAATTAACATATAGAACCTCTAAGCTAAATAACTTAAATTTTCAGTTCGCAAACTAGACCTAATGTTTTCCAAACTTTCAGTAACCTATCATACTGTAAGGTCTAGACATTAATTTAACCCGTTCGTGACAGGCACACCAAATGTGCTCTGCCAGCAAACATTTTCTCAAGGTCAAGTGTGCCATGTGTCATATACAAATCCCTGTTTAATTCACTCTCTGGCATACAACATTACTTTTCAGATAGAACATTTGTAGAGACATTAGATTATTTTGAAAAGCAAGAGATGTGAAAAATCAGCAGTGCCCTCTCTAGGATTTGAACCTCGGTCCTCTCGAATATGATTGTACTGACCACTACACCATGAAGGCATGCTACGAAGGCAGGAGAAATACCTTATACATTTCATTAATACACTGCTGGCCACCCAAATTGCAACACCAAGAAAGACAAGAGATATCACAACAAAATTTATTTAGTAGATAACATGTTGGCCAAGTATCAAATGATTAAATTTATAAACTTCTGTGAAGTGTGGTTCCTTCCAGAATCAGTAGCCAGAGTAGCTGCCATTGTTCGAGATCACCGCTGCCACATGCCTCAGCACTGATTCAAAGAGACTTTGGATGTGTTCTTGGGGTACAGCAGACCAAGCAGCTTCCACACGTTGCCAAAGTTGATCTGGTGTGGCAACTTGGGATGTAATCTGGGTCAATTGTTCAGTAACCATGGACCCCATGTTTTCTATCGGCGAAAGATCTGGAGAGTGAGCCGGCCAGGGAAGCAATTCAATCTGGCGACTGACAAAGAACCCTTGGACAATGCATGTCATGTGAGGTTGCGCATTATCCTGTTGAAATATGGCTGTGGGCAAGCACTGAAGGTAAGGAAGGACAACTGGCTCTAACAACTCAGAGATGTAGTGCTGGCTGTTTAAAGTACCAGCAATGCGTACTAGAGGAGTGCGAGAGTAATATCCAATACCGCCCCATACCATAATACATGGTGCAAGACTAGTGTGGCGGTGCATAACGCAGCTGTTCAGCATCCTCTCTCCACGGTGTCTCCAGACTCAAATCCGACCATCATCAGAAGCATGACTTGTCAGTAAAGACAATTTCATTCCATTCTGCCATCCACATCCTTCTTTCATCACACCATTGGCGGCGGAGACGTCTGGGTTTCTGTGTCAAGGGTAGATGAAGCAATGGACGTCTTGCGGACAGACCACTCTGCTGTAAATGGCATCGAATGGTACGTGCAGACACTGGATGATGCATTACAGACTGAATGCACTGTGCTATGGTTCGTGAAGTGACTGAGCGATCCGTCATTGCCATGCACACAATGTTCCTATCATCACGTTAAGTGGTGCACCGAGGTAGATGTGATCAAACACGTCGGTCCGTCGTACCCTCCTGCATCCAACAGTCGCATATCCGCATTACAGTTGTTTGGTTTCGCCCAACATGACTACAGATTTCCCTGAAAGATAATCCCCACTCTCGGTAGGCCACTATCCTTCCTCTGCCGAACTCGGATATTTGATCAAATGATGATCGCTGTTTACTACAAGAATAATTTATCTTTTTTTTTTTTTTAACCACAAGAAAAACACAATTGCTGAACTTGAAATCGTCGAAAACTCCAAACCTTAAATAGCACTTTGAAGTGGTGCCACAGGCACGCATGATATGCGTCTGTGCTGAAATTCTAATCTTTTGCATATCTCACTTCTGCTAATGCATGTTGTAAATTTCATATTATTTGTATGCTTCCTTCAGGGTGTTGCATTTACGGTGGCCAGCAGTGTATTTTTTGTTGCCACTAAATATAGTTAGATATTTAAAATCCTAAATGTGGAACATGCTATTAAAACTTCACATAAAATTTTAACATGCTATTAAAACTCCAATTATATTTTAAGAAATACTAATTGAAAAAGTTGTTTAATTATTCAATTCAAAAAGTTCTAAAATGAAATCTTAAAAAACACTAAGGTCATTAAGAGCATTAGCATCCACACAGACAAATCATACTTAAAAAACCTTAATGAGCAGAGCAAATTTTTAAAATTACATAAATTCACACTACTTACTATGATGATCACTGGCAGTATCACTATCACTTGGAACATCATCTTTTCCTTCAATTTTCTGGCTAGCTTCTTTCTTTTTCCTAATAATAAATAATGTTATAAAAATTCTTAAAACATTAAAGCACATAAAAATTAACATTTTATTACGAAAACATTAAAAGAAGATTATGCAATTGTTAACTTTTTCATTTCATCAAGCAATTCAACACTGCTATATGATTTTTGAATTTTATGATTAAAGAGGAAACAAAAATTACTGGTGGCATTTCTCCAACTTTTTTTTTTATTATTTTGGTACTTCTTTGAGGGGGATGAAATAATTACTACTTTTCATACTTTTAAAATTAGTATAACAAACTTTTAAGTATACAGATATAAATCGCTGCTAACATTTTAGTAAACTTTTAAAAATGTATTTCTAAAATGATAATTTTACGACTTATTGAAAATTTACAGAATGTTAAGAATACAGTCTATTGAAATAACTAACCTTATGTTATTAGGCAATGGAATTTTTCCACTATCATGCTTGGTATCAGCAGCAGCACTTCGTTCTGAACTGTCGAAAACTGTGGAAGAGCCATCCGCAGCAGATGTTCCAGAACTAGAATTACTTACAACTCCTACAGTATTTACTGTTGAGCTAGCAGTTGATGCAGCACTCACTGCATTGCAATCCGATGAAGTCTGTGGATTTTCTAAATTAGATGTATTGCAGTTTGACGAAAGAGCAGATGCTTTAGCATCCTCCTGCTGCCTAGTTGTAACACCAGTACTCTGAAATTGTTGAACAACTAATTAGATGAATATGAAAACATTAACTGAAAATTTTATGCATGTGCAAGTATATGTAATAATACTACAGAAAGGTGATTGATAAACAAATGCAAGCCTAAAAGACATATTTTTAAATTGTAAAAAAGCACAACAAAGTTTATAATTTTTAATAAAATATATAAACAGCTTTTATGTATAAAACCACATATGTCTTCCAGATACAGTACAAAGTCCGAGATCCAGAATGATCTAAAATCCAGACCACAAAAACCAACAACACCTTTCTTTCTTTTCTTTTTTGCCAGTATATGTAATACTACTACAGAAAGGTGATTGATAAACAAATGCTAGCCTAAAAGACAAATTTTTAAATTGTGAAAAAGCACAACAAAGTCTATAATTTTTAATAAAATGTACAAACAGCTTTTATGTATAAATCCACATATGCCTTCCAGATACAGTACAAAGTCCGAGATCCGGAATGATCTAAAATCCAGACCTCAAAAATCAACAACACCTTTCTTTCTTCCCCCCTTTTTCTTTTTTTAATGCTTTACGCATGAGTATTTGATTCCCACATAATAAAACACGTAGAGAGTCCCGATTTTTAATTTCACTTTGGTACTAAAATACATCATTATTGAAGAAACAATAATTTAACATTGTGTGATCCATAATTTGGCTCGGTAGCTGCATATCTGCTTGGCATACATCTCAAACCGAAACATTCTAGATAGAAGCAGTCTTGATTTTATACCCCTGATGCCAATCCCATGAATCATTATTTATTTTATTTTGCTTTCATGACTGCATGTTTATCAATACACCACAACTTCTTCAGTAATGACTCATGCAGCGATGCCCAAACATTTATTATTATTATTATTATTATTATTATTATTAT
>KK121931.1:37422-125823 GCA_000611955.2 Stegodyphus mimosarum
TAATTGATTAAAAGATATATATACTGACTATATATACTGACATAAAATCTAACTCACAGAACCTTAATGATACTCGTTCCTAAAAAAACACCAATACATGAACAAAAGTGACTGAAAATCTACAAGAGGAAATTACTGGACAGTTGTTTTTGCTTTTAGCAATGACATCATAGTATAAATAAAATTCATTATGGGCTATAAATAGGCTAGCACATTTGCCATACAGTTACAGTTGGTGTCCCATTAACAGAAAAGAACTATTAACTACTACTGAACCAATTATTCATACTTTTACAAATCATATTTAATATTAATAACATTCCTGTCTTAAGCTCAGTTTTTTTTCCCCCTAAGTGAAAATTTTAATTATATTTTTTTTGTACTTCCAACTTTCAATCCTATTGTTAATATTAGTTCTACAACATTAGAGCCTTTTCAACCAGAAAAAACAGTGTCAGATTTTATCACCAAAAGGAAAGGGGAAAAAAAAACATAAAACATTAAAAAATTCTTACCTGAGATGACTGTGGTTGCTGTTGTTGTGGAGGCTTCACAAGTGCCCTAGTTCTTTTCCTAACACTATGCTTCCTCAACAACTGCTTATAATTTTCACTTTTTTTAGAAAGATAATAGTACTGAACACAATCTGCTACACTCTAAAAATAAAATAAATGTAATATAAATAAATACAATAATATACCTCCATAAAAATATTTTTCACTTATATATATATAATAAATGGAAACTAAATTTTTTTAAAAATTAAAAATCGTAATATATATCATGCTACAGAGAAGCAACATCCAAATGTATGTGAAATATTAAAAGTGAGCAATAACAATAAAATTTAGTTTAAATTAAAAAGTATATTTATACACTGCTTTCAATAACACCCAAAAATTATAAGAAAATAAATATTTGTAAGAACTTGAAAGTAGTTTCTAATACTATAAACTAAAAAGTTTATCAAAAGATGAACTTTTTTGCTTCATACTAGAACACATATAACATTCTTTTATTTAAAAATTTCTTCATTGGTAAATACAAAAAAAACTATAGGGTATTGCCTACTTTAGAGCAGTATTTCATACAGTTCCCCAGTGGTGCTTATAACAGCTGAGTGGGTTTATGAGAAATTTAACCCTACGCTGCATAATTTCTTATTTTTCCTTGAAAAATATATATGTATACTTGAATATAATGAGCACGAATAGAGCATGAAAAAATATTTTTAAAAAAATGACTCTAAATGTTCACTTTTTTTAATTGAATATTAATTTGTATGCAGTTGAACATAATAAGTAAAAAAGTTAAACCATGCCAAATGGCTACACCATGCATTTAACAGAGAAAAATTACTTTAAATGAGTCTCTTAAACAGTCTGTAAACAAAAATGATAATTGAATTAAAGATGTCTGAAACTTGCTCTTGACACACAGTGTTGCCTTATGGCTACATTCTGCCAGTCATTAACCCCTTCGCGCCGATTGTCACGTCTACGTGCCAGCAACGAACACACTCACTTCCCGGCCGACACGCAGGCATGCCAGAACGTTTTCCCGTTTAGTCCCGACTGTCACGTATTTGTGACAGTGTCCTGGAACGTTTTAAAAACTATAATTTCTACCACAAGATGGCACTGTATGTCTATATGGTTTCAGATACATGTACATTAGACCTTCTACTCGAAACGAGAGAAGCATGACTCACATACACGTGTTTTTGATTATATAAACAAAAGGGGAAATAAATGTTTCCAAATCGCGTGCTTTGTGCTTTATGACGTCTCTTTAAATTCGCACGTGGTAGTTGTTTATTGTAAGTAGAGAAGTTTTATTTTCGCTAAAGCGTTGGGTATTTCGGTTTGCAGTTCAGTTTTTAGAAAATAATTAGATCTTGTTAGACGTAAATTCCTTCTGTTTTTACCGTTGCAATGTCGAAGCGTTGAAAATATTTAACAGAGCATGAAATAGCAGAAATGATGCAAAATATTTCAGATATTGACTCTGAAACAGATTCTGATAGTAGTGATAGTGATACTATGATATATTCTGATCATAAAGAATCTGGCGAATCTAATGATGATGAGGACATTTCGGACATATGTATGCCGAGTACGTCGAAAGCAAGTACTCCTCCATGGTCATCCACAATAGAAAATTTTTCGGAATTACCGCTCCGTCATTATTCAGTACCCATCTTTCAGAAAAACTCTTAAATGGTATAAGAAGCTTTTCTTCAATATCATGGATATGGCTGTATTTAATGCCAATACTCTTTTCAACAAAAAAAGTAAAAAAAATCATCCTCTCCTGAATTATCGGCTTAATTTAGTTAATCAAATTATTTATCGGTATTCCTCTAAAAGCACCAATGTTAATATCACACCAAGATCAGCAGAATCATTAAATCCGCTCAGATTAACTGAAAGACATTTTCCAAAACTTTGTTCAGAAGAGACTGATAAGAAAACGAGACGACGATGCTTCGTTTGTTCACATTCCCGGAAAAATCCTCCAAAACGGCAAATGAGTTATTACGAGTGCAAGGAATGTAACGTAGGACTGTGTGTAGATCCCTGTTTTCAAATTTTTCATATGAAAAGAGAATTTTAAGTAATATATTTTTAGTTTTCAGATGTATAATGTTAAAAGTCATAAAATGGTGAGTAATGAAAAAAAAATGTGTAAAATATGCATTTAAACAAGAAATAAGGTAATTAAAGTATATATAAAAATATCCATAAAGCCGTTTAAATACTCTATGGAGAATTATTAAACAATGTGTTGATACTTCAGAAATTTCATGGATTTAGGCTTAATAGCAAAAAAGCCCCCGGCCCTGGACGGACGCTCGCGTAAGACACTGCCGGCCTCCGCGATAAGCGCGCGTTTGTGCTACTCGGCGCGAAGGGGTTAAGAAGACAAATCACCTGTGCAGCCATTTGGCAACATAATGCAGTGTAGGGTTAAATTAATTGGGGGGGTCAATGCCGGAGTCCATGAATGTTTAATGTAAAATAAAATAATTATGACCCATTTTCATTATTACAAAAGCTCAAATAAAATGCAGTAAATAAACTGGAAGCAATATTTATGTCATGAGTAAAACAGAACAAATTGTGCGTGTTTTTTTTTTTAAACAGATAACAATCTGAAGAAGAAATGCATATAACATAATTATGAACATTTAAAATGTGGCTTTATTCTATTACCAGGATTAAAAGCAGAAGAGAAACACGTCAAATGAAATATAAAATTAGTAACACAACAACCTTGAGTTTGGTGTAGATTTAAGTCAAGATCTCAAAGTTGGTTGTTGTAGGTTGTTCTGTTTACCTCTGCACCTCGAGTGCAATAAAATTTATCAAACGAATAAATGCAGCTTACTAAACATTCGACAAAAGTCAACAGTATCAAAAAGGATAAAGATTTATCTTTTTCAAAAAGTCAAAAGGAAAATATTTGAAAACACAGTCACTGTGAGTGAGAACATCTAAGAGATGACAGTACACTCTATGCTTTTTATAAAATTTCTTTACTGATCACAAAGTTAGAACGTCACACACAATTAATGAAGTTATTCTAGCTGCTGTAAATGAAGCAATATGCACCGTACTGCATAAATAAATTTCAATATTATAAAAATAATTCCACTGGGTAATAACACAGTACAAACATGGATTCAGGAAAAGACAATGCATAGAAAATTCTTTCTGTGAAATACATAAAACATCAGATATCTCTATACTACTTAAACAGTGAACTTTGCCAGGAAAAGAGGCTTTAATGCAAGATTTGTGAGAGAAAGGTGGGGAGAGGGGACTCCAAGAATTGTCATTTATAAAATGTTCAGAAACTGGTACAAAAAGTGAAACAATATTAATGAATTAAAAAGATTTTTTGATGCAAAAATTATATCCTTGAGTAATATCAAATTCATAGCTTCCGACAGTGCACCAGCGATGGTAGGATGACACCGAGCCTTTCTGGCACACTTAAAACAAGCTATACTAAACCTGTATGTTCATCGAGAGGTTACTTATCAAACCAAATTTATTTGGAAAATGATGATCAGTTGAACTTGCTACATAACTCAGATGTTTGTTGGTTATCTAAAAATGCATGTTTTGATTGATTTTATGTGTTCTTTGATTCAATGTTAACAAAATGAAAGATAATGAATGATCTGTTGCTCAGTTTAATTAATTCAAAAAATGATATGATTTATTAATCTACCAAACTTAGTGAAACCAATTTCTTGCTAAAAGATAGTAAGATAAATTTTACTTAATCAAAACTAAATAACACTATTTGTGTTTAATTACAAAAACCATCCTATTATAGGAACAAAACTTGGAGAGAAGAGGAGAACGCTCTCAGTTTCCAAATCGTTCAAAATTGCAAAAATAAGATGAAAATTTACTTGCTTATAGTCAATACTTAATCAGCTCTTCATTCTGAAAATCATTCCCTTGGTTATTTTTGACTGAGTTTTGGGCTATTCTGCAAGTAGAGTCACAAACTCAGATGAAACCATACTATTACAGAAGCAATTTACTGAATTATTCACGAATGAAGAGTTGAAACCAATGTTTGAGCAAGGATACCTTAAATTCTGGCTACAAAACTCAATTTTATATCCTGCATTAAGGGTTATTGCAGAGAGGCTGCTGACTGCTTTCCCGTAATTTCCTATTTAGTAGAACATGGATTTAGTGCAGTTATGAGCCTCATCATGAAATGGAGACTTACGAATATTATGAAATCTCACATCATCAAACAAAAATAATCTCACATCATCTCGTCAGGTTCCTATATAAATTAGGAAAAAGTGTGGTTTTGTATTTTAAAACAAAAGTTATAATTTCAATAAATTTTTTACATATCAAAATGTTTTATTTATATTTTATTTCTATATCACCATTTACCATTTAAAACATCAAAGTTAAATTTATAATCCTATTATACATGTACAGATGAGATTTGAAGGTTCATTGTCCAATTTTTGCTGTGAGAAGTGGTCCACAGGCATTTTAAGCTTGGAAGGCACTGCTTTAAAAGGAAGGTAGAAAACTGATGGTCATTATGTTTGTTGGCATAGATGGCGCTGGTTATTTCAGTGGCAACCAATTGAATCGAATCTTACACAGAAAACAACAACGTATTTTTAATTAAAACAAAGTAAACATTTCCAGTAATTCTTTTCAAGTGGATTAGAAACTAATAACAAATAAAAACAGCATCTAAATTTTATGCAATCTGTTCTTCTACTACTATTTTATAAGTTAATACCCTTATTAAAAGATCAAAATTTTAATAAACTCAGTTTTCCAATAAATAATTTCTGAATGTTATAAGAAACACAGCCATACAAACACGAAAAATATATAATCATATTTTACATTAAATTAAAAATGTTACTGGTTAAATAGCACCACCATATGTCATGAAAATTATATTTTTCAACATAATTTAAATAACTAAATTCGGTCATTTGAAACAGATGTAACAGATAAATGGAGGAAACATACATACATTTAAAAAAATTGAACTTGTAATTTTTAAAATCCTCATACAAGCAATAAACTATAGTGCAGACTTACTTTTCTATCTAAGCAAGAAGCAATGAAAGCAAAGTTTTTAGGATGTTGAAGATATTTTTCTCGGAAGATTTCCTTTTCTACATCAGTCCAGATGTTTAATAATTGTTTTTCCTTATATTCTTGACTAAGATCTTCAACAAGGCCATTCTTATTAACATACCAAAGTCTTCTTTGACGACTGTCTAACAGAATAGGGGGTATCACAGCATAGCTTCTCATTTTCTTTTCTTCCAGCTGAAATTAAAATCATAAACATCTCTGACCATAATTTTAAAAAAAGATAACATTATCATATTCTAAAAGTTAAAAAACACTATTGTGCATGGATTATCACATCTCTCTGTACCATAAAGGCAAAAACCCAAATACCCAAATACCATAAAGGCATTCCCAGAAAATAAATATCAAATTTAATAAAACACAGGGAATTAATATAATAATTACTAACAGAATGCCTATGTAGATTTTACAAGCATTATTCTCCATATTAAATAAATTACAATATATGTGCTTATTAATTTGGTACTTCTAAAAATTCATTTCTTCTCTAATAACCTGCAAAATTCTGACTTAAAATTATCAAGACTTCTTTTTGTAACATTTTCCAAATTCCTACAATCCTTCAGCTTTTCACTTTAGTAAAAAGACACTTCAAAAAGTAATATTACGTTAAATATAGAATGTAGCAAGTTTCAGGCTAAATGAACCCAAAAACATTTTGAAAAAAGGCAAAAAATGTTATACAAGGTAGGTGTATGAACAGCTTTAAAAATAATAGATCTAGTTTAACTGTTTATGAAATAACATCCACAAAGTTCAAAAGCACTTTTTAAAAAAAAAACATTTTCATGCTTCTATATTTTAAACAGATTTTTTTTAACATGATGTGTTTCTTATTTAAACTATTGTTATGAATTTTATGCATACACAAATAATTTTAGGGAAATTATATGCTAAATTGTTGTATTTTTCTGTAAACTGTAGCACGAAAATCTGGAGAGAGGATACTCTGTCAGAAAAATAAGAATACAGCCACAAGTCTATTTAATGTTCAGTAAAGGCTATCTAATTAAACTGGTGAGACGTAGCCAAACTGGTGA
This sequence comes from Stegodyphus mimosarum, assembly GCA_000611955.2. Classification (NCBI taxonomy): domain Eukaryota; kingdom Metazoa; phylum Arthropoda; class Arachnida; order Araneae; family Eresidae; genus Stegodyphus; species Stegodyphus mimosarum. The sequence continues at coordinate 44,129 of KK121931.1, forward strand.
TGGTTTTGCAGACTAATTTTTGTTGCCAAATTTGGCACGAAATCACCATAGGTCATTAAAATTGGCAACATTTTGGTCCAGTTCCTTATCTCTGTAATAGGTATTATAATTGAATACAGGTAATTGGTCACTATATTAGCTATAAATGTATCAGGCCTTCATATGCCTTCTAATAATTTCGAGACACAGAACATACTAGAAAAATCTTGGAGGCTGCGTGAAAACTGGGGAGAAAATCCGACCTCAGTAGTAGTATTAGTTGTAAATTGTTAGAGCAACTTCGAAGTATTGAAAGCTTCGCCTTTTAGATGTACTTTGCACTGCACTGCGTTCAATGTTCTTTGTAGTTTGGAGTGTACCTACTGATGGTACATCTGTAAAAGTATTTCTGTGGGAAGCTCCAGAGCTCTGAGGTGTTTCTTTTGATAAAATTAATTTTATCAACATATCATCTGACCTGTGTGCATTCAATATATTACGAACCCATAGGCATGCAATACAATTAAACATGCTTTTTTCCCTTGCACATCTAAAGCATTTAATATGCTCTTAATTTTTTCCACTGAAGTTATAAAAATCTATTAGCATACTCTTAAATTTTTGGTTTCATTATTTCTATTTTCAAGTACTTTTCAAGTAATATTTTCAAACTGTAAAAACTGCATAATATAAGACAGCACAAAGAAATGCAATCACATAACAAGTTACATTTAAACAACACATAATTTTTCATCACAATTTTGAAGCTTCTCATTTTTCAACCCAATTTCAAAGAAATATATAGCTATTACTTTAACTTCACCCCACTTTCTTATTTACGACTATTTATAAATGTTTAAGTCACCTCTTGCTCTTGTAAACCATCAATAATTTCTTCCCACTCTGCATCACTTCGTATTCGTTGGCTCACTCTGGAGATCCTTTCTTTGTCTTCTCTTTGTTTTTTAAGTTCAGGAAATTGTTTTTCAAAAAATTCTCGTAACTTCCCATCTTTAACCCTAACAATAAAGTAAAATACATTTAAAGCATGAAAACACTGCTTAAAATATATATGTTTATAAAATCAAATAATACTTGGCTTAATATTAAAATAATGAGGCAACATACATTACAATACAATATTTTAGAGCAAAAATTTCCAATGCTTTTAAAGCTATCATATTAATTAAATAAAGCCATCATGAATGAATATGTTAAATCATCTGATCCTACAAAAAAATCACCGTATGTGAATGGGCTTTTTTAAATATTTGATATTACTTTGTGCATTACTCATAATTAATGTACATTTTTAAAAATATTTTGTAATTAAAACAATATTTAAAGTTGTTTAAAGTTACATATTTCTTATACTTAAGAAAATGCCATTACAATTTAATAAAATAGTTTGCTACTGAAAGCAACTGATAAGCACTTTATTCTTTATTATTAATTTACAGGAAACTTTGACTTCTTGTTTAAAGCGCCTCCTACCTACAAACTCTTAGTAACATTTTAACAATTTAATAAACATGCTTTCATTTCATTTGAAGTTTCCTAATTTACTTTTATACTATTTCATGATTGCAGCAGCAAAATGGTAAAAATAAGAGACTCATTAATAATAATAATGAAAATACAACACAACAAATTAGTCAACTCATCATTTTTAATGATTAATGAACATTACCTTACATAAGCAAAAGAATAGTTTAAAAAATTCTTTTTAATTACTTTTTTTGTGAATTATTTTCTTTCTTCTCCATCTTTTTCAGCCACTCCTGCATCAACTTGCTGTATGTTTCTGTTAAATGTTTTTCCTGTAACATTTCAGATACCAATTAGATGATTATTTCACAAAAACATTACCTCACTTTCAAACTAAAAGGCAAAGTACTCACCCTCAGCTCCCTTTCTCTATGCCGCTTCCTAAAGCATTTGACTAATCTACTCCTAAACAATAAAAACCTAAAAGATGTAAATCATATCATTAAAGGCAAGTCATTCTTTCTCAGATGAAATTCTCAGAAAAATATTTAAGTCTATAAAATTTGAAGGGAAAAGCAAACTTACTTTCTTTTGTTTTCATGATATACAGCTGTATCTGATGGTTGATTATACATTGGCTAAAATAGAAATAAGTCATTAACTAAAAATAAACATGAAATAAACAAGAACAATTTTACATATGTAAACATTCATGCAAGGAAATACATGGAAAAGAATTTTAAAAATTTATTTTTAACATACATAACTTTAAAAATTATCTCAAGTACATTCTTAAACGATGAAGATTAGCAATATTCCAGTAAAGTATGTTATTAATTAAGTTTGACAGATTATGATGCAAATATATAACTGGTATGATCACAGTACCCTAGTGTACTCCGTGAGTATGGTATTCATAAAAAAAGATGACTACACACCGTATTAGGAGAAGCTGCAAATTAGATTTCAGAAACATTCAAGAGTTGCAATTACTGAGTTATATATTACTTTAAAACTAGTTAAGCATTTTATGAATAGGAAAAAGCGCAAGTAAACTAAATGATATATATAATAAGATTAAGTTATTTTAACAAACACTACTTGTAAAAATACTGCATAAAAATTACTATTACAAAAAAAAAAAAAACCTTAAATTATTTTAATATAATTCAATTCACATTTTAAAGCAGCCATACATACTACTTAGAATGCAATTATTTTCACATTTATAACTTAAAATTTCTTACTATAAATTTTATACATACTATTTCAACTTTTTGTCCTAATTTTTCTAAAATTGCATGAGACTCTTGAGCTTTACTCTAAAAGAAAATATATATATATATATATATCTGAAGATATGAAATACAAAAATTGGTGTAAAGTATATACAACAAATATGGAGAAGCAATTAAAACTATATAAAATCCTAAAATATGACATTTGATACTTACCCTATTTTCAGAATATATTATTTGTGCTATGCTGATTTGTTTGGACTCTACAGGACTAATTTCTTTTACAATTTCTTTTGTAACAGAGGGCTTACTGGCTTCAGCTTCTAATTCATGCTGGAGATGAAAAATTTAGTGAATTCCAAAATTATTCTTCTGTTGCATTAAAAGAACTTTTGCTTAAACTTAACGTACATTAATTTGGCTAAAAGTTATCATATTTATAAATTTCACTAAATTATATGCCAAAATTATATAAATTTATATCAATTAAAATACATAGGTTAAGTATATATATTTGCCTTTAAAGCTAAAATCGAGATATAATGCAAAGTTCTGTTCCTATTCCTGTTCATTTTATTTAAGATTTCAATCAGAGCAAACAGAAACACCCAACAGCATAAAAATTTCTTAAAATCCAAGAAGCTTAAATATTAAAAGGAATATAAAAGGGGGGAAAATTAAGTGTTAAGCAAAAAATATTTTTTAATATAGTAAGATCACTTTCATCCATTTTAAAGCCTACAGTAGAAGATGAAAGATAAAACAGAAATATGTAACACAGTTATGACAATTTTAATGATTTAAAAGCTTACTATTTTTTTCAATAATCATAAATACCTTTTAAGGAAAAAATAATGTCATGATTGATAAAATACAAAGCTTATGCTTACAGAAAAACATATATTATATCAGCAAAGTGCTCAATGTATGTTAAACTATGAAATAAAAAATCAACAAACAACTGATAAATGAATGCAACATTTAATATAATTATCATTTTAGCACACTATTTAATACTATTATATTAAATAGTGATAGATTTAATATAATAATTCTTTTAGCACACTTACTAAGTAATGAAATATAAAACTAATGTTGTGGAGCATAAATAAATAACGAGCACACATTTACATTAAATCTGAAATCAGTTGTTTTGCATGCAAAACTTATAACTGATCATTCTCACCATTTTCTTTTGAAGTTTAGTAATCTGCGATTCAACTTGATTAATTTCTTTGTCTAAACGATTGATATTATTTAGTATATTTTCTTTCAGTAACCGCATTGGAGATTCACCTCGACCTTCTTCAGATGGCAATGTAGGAGAAATTGCTTCTACCTGAGGTGTATAAGCAGGTTCCTGGAAAAAAAAAATCATAATTAAAAAAATTTTAAAAAAAGTAATCTGAAAAGTGAGGCATCATAGGCTGTAAACGAAGTAACATATATTCAAATTGAAAGTATTTCTTATATGAACACATTTAACTAACTACAAAACATACTACAACTACAATCATAAGTATCGTAAACCTAACCATACCAACTACTTTTTAACTTTACTATAAATGTTGCTTTCTAAATGCTTTAAAACTCTTACTTTGTAAAATTATATAAAAATTAATAGACCTGAACTTCTCTCAAAATAAAAATTTAGCAGATTATAAAAGCAAAATATGCTAATATACTTTGCACTTTCAATTTGAAGAAACAATGTAAAAATTTGAAAAACTGAAAGCTTCTTCTATGGAATTATTAAAGCTACAGTAAGTAATATGAGGGGAAATTTTAAAAAAAGGGGAAGTACTGGGATGAAAAGATAAGAGGGGTGGGGCTTCGAGGTGTGTTTGTACTTTAGCTCTATTGAAGAGATGTTCTTCCTAAGCAAAATTATATAGCACTACTACCTTATTTATTGAAAAGTTTAAAAGAGGCCCCTAGGGAAGCTGAAAATCAAAATAACACCTTTGAGGTGTATCAAATAAAAAAATCATTTAGCGGCGTTTCTTCCTGAACAAAGTGATATATTATATCTTATGTTTATAAAAAAATTAAAAAAAGGCCCTTACACTGACCAATAATAGATAGTGTGTGGGTGGAGGCAAAGCTTGCTTGGTATTATAGAAGGAAGCACATTCATTTTATATATTATCTAAAACATAAAATATAATAATTTTAAAAATGTAACTTTAATTTCTGGGCTAAATTGCAGTGTTTCATTTTTGAGCTTTTTACTTTTCTGCTGAGTTACATTTCCTTGTAACATTATACTACTTCAGTAAGAGTACGGATATAGATTACTCATATAGCATTACATTTGCTAAATTTGTTTATAAAATAATAATATTGAATTTAAATCACTTTCAAAAGCTTTTTAAACATATTTTACATAAGTATGTTAACTGGGTGGCCATCAAAGTGCCTAAAAACCTAAATTTTATTTCTAAAATTTTAAATTTCTAGAGCAATTTCAGAACTTTTTGACTTCAGCATTACTATATTCAAGCACCCATTTTTATAAATGCACGATTTTTTAGAAAAAAATAATTAACAACTGGCAGTTGCAAGGAAAAAAAAAGTAGGTTAGTTACAATTCACGGAAAATTTTCCCATACTTCTTCTATATATTGCCTCTGAAAGGGTTAAAAAAACTGAATCAAGATGATTGCTCCTTACCTGGAAACTGCCAAATCACATGATCTATCTGAATTAATAGCAATGATAATAATCAGTACTTGAATAACCCTTCTCCCCCCTCCAAAAAAGCAACTTAAATTAATGATGTTTGTTTTTCTTGCTTATATGCAAAGGTTAAATTAGCATAGAACCTTGCGATTGAATTACCTATCATTTAATATGTTTACCCTGAAAATTTACTTTTTCAGGATAATTTTGTGCAATTTACAGAGCTTTTACACATCAATTTATGAAGCTACACATTAGCTGTCAAAATTATATACATAAAAAAATAGTAAAAATTTTTAAACACATATTCTACCAGAGTGTAAAAGATGTACACAAAAACTTCAGCACTTACTTTTGTTGATGCCATAAATATAAAACACTAAAGAGAAGAATAAAAACATAAACTCTAGTTAAAAACTTCACTGTACTCTTCATTTAAAAATTAAACACACCATTATCCCCGCCGATGTTTTAGCTTCTTACTTATAGCATGAAACAGCTCACTTGGCGTGGATTACATCATGATTGGCGATTTTGTGCCAATCAATCACTATATGCTTTTACACGGTGAAGAGGTTTTACAACAACAGTTAAAAAGTAGTTTCTGGAGAAAGAAAGAAGTATTTAAAGTAATTATATTCCCCCTGAAATCTTCTAATGAAGTTATTTCATAAAGTTTCGTGCGCAATTTATCCTCTCTCTCAAACCAAAATTTACAGCAGAAACTTAATTGTTTTGATACAAAATTCCTTTAAAAGAAAAATTTTCCCGTATCTGTTTACTGGTAACTATAGAGGTTACTGTTAGTTTTGCATAAAAAATAATGCACATTGGGCCCACCAGCGGCCGAGCGGTTAAAGCCGCTGAACACTGGTAGTTCGGTCCGGGGTTCGAGTCCCGCCGAATGGGCTGGCTGCATGGGCATTTTCGTGGTTTTCCCCATGTGTAACGTGGATAAGAGCCAGTCTCCCTTAAAAAGACCTCCACGGGGCATCCCTCCCTTTCCGTGTAGTGCCTAAGGGCGGAACACGTTATAAGGGAAAAAAATGCACTAACATACATAAAATATAGCATAAATATAATTAAATATATATTACACATAATAAATAATGGATAAAAAGAACATATAATTAAAAATAAAGAATATTAATATTTCCTTCTCAAAGGGACCACGGCACTCAGTTGCCAAAACTGGTTAAACAAATAACTCCTAATATGCCACATGCAAATTTCAAATGTAGCCAAAAGCTTATGCCGTGGTTATTTTAATAAGAAAGTTCCTAACACTTTACAAATGTACGATAAAACATCAAATAAAGAAAACTTAATTTCAGGATTTCAATCCTAACATCTGATACAGCCCAACTGAAAAAGCAAGTAACTTAACTCTTGAAAATAAACACAAAATAACGATTAATTTCCTCCTGACAGATTAATGTCTAACATATGGACAAAATCAAAATGTTTCTAGATTGTCAAAGAAGTAAACTAATTTCAAATGGTTCATTAAATTAGGATCAGAGCCAGCTTATTTTTGTTGGCAATTATTATGAAAAATGCATTATATATATATACATATATATATAGTGAGAGAGAAAAGTAGCGTAAGTAAATTGTAATTACAGAAATTAGCTTACTTTCTTTATCACAACATTTCTTGTATCTATTAAAAGAGGTTGATGGACGGGAGCTTTGGGTTCAACAGCAAGCCTTGGCCGCTTCATCTGTTGCCCAGCATCCATCTCAGATGGAGTATGCACACTCACTACTGGTGGTTTTAAAGTTCTAGCAGCCATTGCGGTTGAGGAATAAGGAACACCAAGCGTTAATGGAGGATTATTTTCATATTGGTACCTAATAGCTTCCATATACCTGTAAAAACATTGGGTAGCATTTTAGATAAAGGCACATTATGAAATATCAACTATGCGGCAAAACATAAAAATTTTCATTATGGAACTACTGACCCTAGCTTAACAGCTTTAGAAACAAAAGTTTCAGCAGTCATCAAATAAATCATGATGTTTACGAGTTTCTTTTCAAGCAACTGAAGCTCTTTAAACATGTTCATATTACAAGTTATAAAACACTCATTGGTGTTATAGTTATTAAAAAATGACATTAAATGCATACAACCTATAAAACAGGTAATGAATCATGCCCAGATCACATAAAATAAATTAAAAAATGAAGGGCTATACTACCTTTCTCTTTCAATAAGAGAATTATATTCAGGTGTCGGCCTCAAAGATAACCTGCGCCTAACATGTACATGTTGGTCTCCGTACCTTTCAATATGATGGCTATCGGATGGTTGCCGAGTGTCAACCTGAAAACATTAAATAGAGAAAATCATTAAAACAACAAATAATGATATGTACATCAACTTGCAATTAAACTGAATACTTCCAAATGTTTTACATGACAAAAGCAAAATAAAATATATACCATTCTTATAAAAAGCTATTTATTACATCAAACTGCTTAAAATGAGATTTATTTTCTATCCCCCCCCACATGAAATAAAGTCTATATGGTTAAAAGAGCTTAAATAAAACAAGAAATTTATGTATCAGGACTGGAAAAGTAATATACATATCAGATATACTTTACTTTTTTAATTTTATTCAGACGTTTGAAAAACATAACCACTAAATAAAATACACTTTAAGCTCTTTGATCGAAGAATTTATCACAGAATGCAAAAAGAAAGAAAAAAATCGTGAGTAATAAACTGACTGCAAAACTTTCACTTTTTATTTACAGTTACCGAATTTCCTCTTTTCACAAACTTATTAAAAATTACATTCGATACAACCACGGCCAACGCTAGCGCCGGTACAGTGTGCGGCCGCAACAGTGGGCGAAACTTACGGATGGAAAATGTTTTAAATTTAGGCAAGCATCGTGAGGGAAAATTAGCAGCACTGCACCCGGCAGCGAAACGTCTAGCTCCGGCTTTGACAACATAATTTTAAATATGTACAACTTCTGATGCTCACATAAATATACATATTATTATTAGAATGATAAACAAAAATTAGTTACCATCTTCTCCTATTGGTGGCTGCTTAGCAGATTTTTAAAATACATTTTGGTTAGGAGGGACAGCCAAACCCTTTCGCCCACTTGGCGACAAAAGAAACTGTGAAAATGAAACTATTTTTTACCCTGCACAGTTACGTTTTCAAAAAATTAGCGTGGTAAATATTTACTTTTATTTGTAAAGGATACAAAGACAAGTATTTGTGTTCATTTTATTTCTTTGTTTGAATAAAACTACACGCTTTTTATTCACATTAAATATGAATTAAAATATTCTATACGTATATATAATGTTTAACATCTGCAATCTGTCGTATGGAAACAAAATGATTTTCACAAAATATGCGATAACACTACTTTAAAAATTTTATGCGGAATAACTGAATTATTATCAAGTTGAAAAAACATCAAATGGTAATTAAAAGAAATCCTACTAAATATCCCGATTCTGGAACTCTTCAGAAATCACATCTTTCAATCTCACATATCTTAAGTCCTACCAAAGATATTTTCGAATCATATGAACATATTTATCAAAATAAAAAGATTTCAGTAGGCTACTCAGTAACCTGAAATCTGCACTGGGAACATCCGCTCATGGCAAATAAATGTACTTCAGAAACTACATTTTTCTCGAGCTTATTAAAGGTTAAATAAATCTAAGCCCGTGTGGCGATAAAACAACTTAAATAACTACAAACAAATACATACGACTTTTAATTGTTAAAACTTTCTGATACTTAGATATTCGCGCAAACACTTTGGCGATTTTTTTTAGAAGAAAAAGAATTGAAGACAAAAATGAAAAATATGAAAGCTTTTAGATTTTACATTACGCCCAAGGGAATATTTTCTTTAACGTTTTGTGTGCTACCTTTATTTATGAAATATCACGTTCTTCATACTTTAACCAAAAAATTCAGTTCAATAGCATATCGAAAAATAATTTTAAAATGAGCATATCTTTAGAATTTCCGACATACTTGGCGACAAAATGAAACTGTGAAAATGAAACTATTTTTTACCCTGCACAGTTACGTTTTCAAAAAAATAGCGTGGTAAATATTTACTTTTATTTGTAAAGGATACAAAGACAAGTATTTGTGTTCATTTTATTTCTTTGTTTGAATAAAACTACACGCTTTTTATTCGCATTAAATATGAATTAAAATATTCTATACGTATATCACGCTCTGGAAATAAAAATATTTTTTTAATAACGTTGCCATTGCTGGTTTTGAAATCCTTGAGTTTCTTAATCAAAAATTCGTTAAAGTTTTTCAAATTATGAAAGAGAATAAAACAAATTCTAAATTTGGACTTCCAAATGCCCATATTCGGGGGGAAACGTACATGATTCAAAATTGGATGGCTCTAGGTACCGTTGTTTTACCACAATGCGAAAAGCATACATACATTTATGTAGATTCCTCATTACTTAATTTTTTTAATATAATACAGGTCTGTAATATTTTGTGGCAACAGTTTGAAAAGTGAACCGACATTTATCGTGAATCGAACGCAAAATGCCAAAATGAAATTAATAGCCCCTTGGGCTAAAAAGAAATATTCAGTACATACGTGTATCTTAGTATACATATATTTTACGCTGTAAGTATTTATTCCGAGAAATTAATCAATAAACTAATTTTGTGGTGGTCTCTACGTAAGAAATTCTGTGACGATCTCTTTAAAAATAGATTAATGATTCTTTTAGGTACGGTACCTTTTAGTGACTAAAACGATAAATGAAACTTTGCAGTTACTACTAATGAAGAAATAACGTTTGTATAGCAGCAGGTATTAATAAAACAACAAAAACATACGGGAAAATTTTTATTCACAAAAATTTCATTTCTTATGCTTTACGTAGATTTGAAGCGACAGTCTATACTTTCTGGATGCAGAATTATGACAACATCTGTCAAACGGCTATCCAAATATGTTGAAGACTTTATTTTTAAAAATAGTTCGCATCTGCGTAACACGAGAAGACACACGCACACAAATCACGTAGAGCAACTCGTTACGCGACAGGAATGAAACGTAAAAAAGATAGGCTCAGCGATTTTAACCACATTGCCGCTTAGAGACGCTGACTTCTTATACGAATCTTATTCCATATTTTATGCTGTGATATGGACTAACAATGTACAAAGGCCCCACACGAGTGGCCGAGTAGTTAAGACAACTAAATCCTGGCAGTTCGACTTGGTTTCGATCCTAGGTATGGCTGCATTGGTTTGTTTTCGTGATCTTTCACCAACTGTAAGTGAATACGAACTAGCTTGGAAAGTCCTCCATGAAAGGCAGATACGCCTTGTACAACGTTGCCATTGCTGGCAATGTTGTACAAGGCCTTCCTTATTCAGATAACCTAAGCTGCAATGTGCAAAACACATCAATAGCTCACTTTAATCAAGGGTAAATTCTGCAAACAAACAAACCACAGGCATTCGGGGATTTTATTCGCTTTGCAAAAATATATATATTACTTTTTCAAACAGTAATTAATGTACTTATTTAATAGTATGATACTTTTCTACTTAAACCCATTCACTTTCGATAAGGAAATACAGAAAGAAAACATTCAAAATAATAGATTAATAGCGACAAATAAATTCAGGTTTTAATGAACATGTTCCGAAAAATCTCATTCTGTACTTCAAGGGATTGGTTAGCCTATTTTAAACAGCTTCATTTCAAAATCAGAAATAGAAGGGTTAAAAGAGTCATTTAATACATTTATTTTAATTTACCTCATTTATATATTTACATGGGTACATTACTATTGCCACTTTCATTGTAATACTTCATTTTCATACAAAAATACTCATATTTTGTAGTTCTAGCATTAAAATCCGTGATAGATATCGTAAATTTCCCCGATTTTCAGCATTACACGTCAAATGCTTAATACTATTCTTAAATCTAAAACCAGCGATAAGACGCACAATGTGTTTTCGAGTCCGATAAATAAAAACAGACACGTATAAGAAGCACTGACACGACTTCTTGTTGTTACAGAAAGTCCGAGATTATCCTGCTAGCTGAGGCAGCTTAATGCCGGCCTTCCCTCCACTACGTCAAATTAATCGATGCGGTAACCTCTTTCTCAACGACCTTCGCACGTGGACAGCTCAACAGTTTGTCCCTCAGACAGCGAGCAGTAAGCGAATATAAGAGAAGTTCAAGGAAAGTTTTCGTTCTACGATTTTCCTCTCGCAATGCATTTAATTTGTTTTGCTTTCTGCTTCTGTGTGTTTATCAATTTTAGGTATGTTAAAAACTATTTTAAGACATTATTTGTAATCTAAATTATGTCGATCTTTTTGGATTTTCCTGGAATGAAATTTGGACTTCAGACCTTTATATCGTCGTGTTAATATAAAGAACAGCTTAGAAAAGGATAAATATAAAGTAACCGCTGACATGTCTTATTTCCAATGTCACATGGAAAGTGAGAATCATATTCGTTGAAATAAAATATAACTGCTGTTTTGGCATCGTCAGCCTTCTAACATAATCAGCTACGGGAGGGAGACGGCTTGATTTATTCGTATTATTATTCACACGAAAACAATCATAGAATGTTTCAGGATCAAAAACTGCAGTAGTTTTTCCTGAATGTAACAAAAGCGTAATTAAATTCTGATACACACCTTTTGAACATGCCCGAGATTTATTATTTTGTTCAAAATAATATGTTTAAAAGAATTATATAATAAATATTAGAAATTAAAAACTAAGTGAGGTCAAAGTAATAAGGGTCGTTTCACCTAAATTGTTTCATTTGGCGAAATCAGCTGTTCGCTTTACCGTAAAGTAACTTTTCGAACTGTAGCTGAAAAGGGAAAAAGAGAATCGGTGGGAAAAGGCTGCGAATAAAATGGCATCATTTCGAGCTGGGGATGAAATGAGAAGGTCAAAATGGCACTTCGCTGATTACAATCGTACACGAGAAGGGAAGATGCAAACGCCACCTAACAAGCCCGTTTGCGAAGATCTGTGATGAACCCGCGCCAAAAAAAAAAAAAAAAGTCATGCGTTTTAAAGTAACACACTATTATTATATTTTGTATTCAAAACCACTTTTCAACTAATCAAACTTCAAATTTTCCGCTTAAATTGCAAATAATTAGAATTTGTAGAATATTCAATGTCCTTTACCATACATGATGTTAAACAGAAATTAAGAATATGTAGTATAAAAGGTGGAGGGGGAGTTTTATTAAAAATATGAACTTGAAAATTTTCAATGACTAAAACTTGTTACAGATATCTGGATTACACGTAAGATTTATAGAAAGGCGGAAAAAAATCACTCACTTCATACAGTGATCACATACATGAAAGTGGAATTACATCCAATACCTGAATATCTTCACAATTCATGTTCTTTCTGATTATCTGCACTCCCGGTTTCAACTACAGTAAAACCATGTTTTTTTGCATATTTTGGAGCATACATACAATAACTGACCCACGTAGATATGTATCATACATGTGGATTTATACGCTTTGTATATATTTAACCACGGCTGATCCAAATAGGAGGCAAGATGGTTCACACTACATGTACGGGCAAATTTAAGGGCAGCGAAATGATTACCAAACATATTTACACTGACGAGAAAAAACACTATGACCTTTCCCACATTTTTCAATGAACTCGTCTGAATGACGAGAAGGTAAGGAATCATTCTTAAACTTACTTTTGCGACTGATAGGAAAAGCTACTGATCTAAGCGAATTTAATACAGGGCAGATTGTAATAGCCTGAAGACTCAGAACAAGTATCTCTGAATCCGCATGACCGGATAGGTTGTTCATGAACTGTTGGTATTTATGCAAAGTAGATAAATAATGGTGAAGCCAGCAGTAGATGCCAAGGTGTTGAATGTCCATGTGTCACCAAAGAAAAAGGACATTGGAGATTGTTCTGCTTGGTACTGCAAAATCAGCACCAGAAAGTAGCTCAGCGGACAGCCCAATACAATGGAGGTCCAAGTGCAAGTGTTTCAGAACACACATTTCAGTGGACACTGTTGGATATGGGACTGCGCAGTAGACATCCTTTTGCTGACCAAGCATCATTGCCAGCTATGCCTATAGTGGGGCCTAGAACATCGAGATTGGACTATGAATAAGTGGAAGACAGTTCCCGGTCCAATGAATCAAGATTTCTCATTCATCACGTCAATGGTCGTGTCAAGGTACGTCGTCTTCAAGGGAAACAGCTCCTCTCCCCCTGTACAGCAGGTCATACACAGACTAGTGGTAATGGTATTATGCTTTGGAGGACATTCTCATGAATGGCTCTGGAACACTTAGTTTGACACAGAACTGACCATGAAAGTTGTGGACTATCTGAGCATAACTGCAGATCAGTTGCACACTTATATGGTGTCTGATAACATCCCATGTTACAAGAACTGAATTATGTTGGAGTGGTTTGAGGAGCATAAGGACGAATTTCAATTAATGTCCTGGCCACCTAACTCACCGGATTTTAAACTTAAAGCACACTTGGGATGTCATGATGCCGCAGCTCGCAGCTTAAACCCATCAGGTTGGAATACCTCGACTTTGCGTGACTCCTACTTAAGACATTTGGTACAGCCTGTTTCCAGTCATCTACCAAGAACTTGTGGCATCCATGCCAAGGCAAGTTGCAGCTATTTGCAGGCTAAAGGTCACGCAATGCTTTATTAAGTAGGTGGTCATAATGTTTGGCTCTTCAGTACATAGTTCTGTAAAAAAGAGGAGTCAATTTTAATATGCACATAGGCATAGACGGTCTAGGATTGGCATTGTATTTAACTTAGCAAGATTTCCCAATGATTCGTAAGGACTATGGAATTCACCAGCAGAAGAGAGGATTTCTTCAGATGTACTTACTGTGTGTTCCTAGATATAAAAACTGTTTTCAAAGAAACCTGAAAACCGTGGCTGGACAGCATCCACTGACTATAAATATATTAGCCATATATAGCATATATAGTGGCAAAATATAGCAAATATATTGGCCATATAGCCTTTTTTATTCATAATATATTTCGCTTCATATAAAAAGTTTTTTCCCCCTCTCCTCCTTTATTATCTATGAACACGATGATGATGTCTATGAGCTGTTAAGACAGCCAAACAAATGTTTTTGGCAATCCACAAAGTAATCAATCTATGAGCTAGTGACTTTTCTTGCAGGGTAATGGATAATCAGACTATATACACAAAAAAAGTTTGTTTTAAGATATACCTTCAATAAAATTAATTATTTAAAATTAGAGGAAGTGCATACCTGGAAATGTGTGTCCCTGTACATGTGATTGGCAGATGCGTAAATGGCCCCACCCCCACCAGGATGAACCAAGTGGGGGGAGGAGGCCGCTACAACAGCTGCAGCGGCGGAAGTGACGTAGGAGGTAGAAGAGGTGGAGCACCGTGAAGAGGGGTCCTGTGGATATGGATATCCCCTAGTGCCCGTTAGGGGCGGGCTGTGATGACCCCCGCCTGCCCCATGAGACAGTGGCTGATGAGGAGGTCTCTTGTACTGAGCATTCCCTTCATGCGGAGGCCTGTTGTAGAAAACAAAAGAATTCTTTGTACAACACTGATAAAGATTTCCAATTTTGTGTACATATAAAATATTTTCACTTTAAATACGAAATTGCATATATTAGAAAACAATGGTACTTTTCTGTTAACTCGTGTAACTTTCGACAGCAAGTTGCCAAATGGTGCATCAAAGCTTCAAATATGCTCAGAACATTGCATGCCTGTGCAGTGTTCAATGTGGGCCCTGAGCGATGCCGAAAGTTGTGCGATTCTCGGATTTTTTTTTTAAAGAAAACCGATTTGCTATTTTCGCTCCAAAACGACGAAAAATTACGCAAATTCGGCACTATGCAGATTAAACATTATATATTTCATATTATATAACATTACTGTTAAAGCAAGTTCTTTTATTATTTTAATGTCGCTTTAGCTAGGGTTACCGCCACCTAATGATCCCGATTCAATCCGATCCTGATTTGATTTCGTGCCAACGTTTATGTCTGGCACTGAGAAGCTCCTCATTAACAGAAAAGTATCAAAAAGTTTTACACAGAACAGTTCTTAATTGTTATCGAGAAACAAACCATCTAAAAAATCTTTAAATACAAAACTTAGAAATAAATCATGCACAATTTTTCTTACCATTACATTATCAAAATACATTAATTAAGACTTGTCAAATTCCTTATACGATTTTAAATTCAGACAGCAAGTACATAAAGTCTTGATTAGTCAAACATAAGCTAAGGCTGCAAAAAATGAATCAACTAACTACTTTTAAGTAAACTTCTATATTAAACACCATATAACTAACCAGATGTTATTTCACGGAACTGTTATCAATAAAAATTTCACTTCGCAGAAATAACAGTTTGTTTGCTATTTTACAAAGAGTTTCAGTGAACAAATTGTTTTTTTAAGAAATAAACTCATTAGGTCTCAATTAAGATAAATCCTCACCATTTCATACACCTACTACTTCATAAACACTGATTTTTAGGAAAAAAATGAATCAAAATAAACAGCCACGAAAAACTTTGACCTTTATCGCTAATTCACCATTAACTGTCGGTAGTCCATGACAAAGAAAATAAACAGTTCCCTACAAACCTCGACCTAGGTCTTCGTATCTTCTCTCTACAACACGAAATGATGCAATCACGTGAAATTTGGAAACGTGTTTTCATTTCACCGACACTAAATCGAAATACTGTATATAACAGGATGAAATTCAGGATACAGATATTAAGTATACATATATCCTAAAAATTATTTTAGCATTTTTTGTGAACGTAAATAAAAAACGGTACTGAACATCACCTGTGCAAAACCATTACTTCAAATTTATCTGAAATCATGGGTGATCTTAGGATTCACTGTCCTAAAAACTTTTGATGAGATTTAAATTAATATTGTTGATTTACTTCTGCATAGAGCAAATAAAAATTCTTCTGATTAATAACAAAGCCGAATAAATGTGTCATGCTGTACAGCCCCATTTATGCGAATTGATGGAGGATGAACCATTCCGGGTACCGCTTAACACCTCCCCCGCGAGATAACCCGATTATTTCTTGCAGTTCGAGATAATAAATAATAAGTATGTATAGCGGAACCTGTTACGAGTAACAATACATAGAAACTTGTACTACAAGCACCACAACATAGCGGCAGTGGAAAATTAAACGTTACTTTTAGGCGAACCTCTTCCTCAAAAATTATCATACAAGGTTCTAAATGGTTTTGGTGTTCTATGGAGGTGATCGCCTGAGAAAAGTGATGCTCAATACCGTTTGTAAGAATTATACGAGAAAGTTTAATTTGGAAAAACACCGTTTAGAGCTGTCTATTATAAGAAGTTACTATTTTTAGGATGGAAAGGGGAAATACCAAAATTAAACAGGAAGAGTTACTCTACTATAGTTAGTATTTCATCATCTCTGCTTTTTATCTTACCCCCCCCCACACACACACACAAACAAATATATATATTGTTGAATCCGTACGGGTTCGTAATAGCACACGGATTTGAACGCACGCAGAATTTATGATAGCTTGATAAAATTTATTTTACCAAAAGGAAATCTTCACGGTTCTGGAACTTTCCACAAAAATACACGTACAGCTCTTCACAGTATCACAGAATACAATCAGTAATTACACTTAACTACTAAGAACGTTAAACACAACGCAATGGAAAGCGCAGCTACACAGCTAAGCTCACACGGAGATATCTCAATAGTCCGAACTCATGCTGAACTAAACGACAGAGAAAGTGATGCTGTGCCCGGTATTATACAGTTTTCCGCAGGCCGTTGAGAAATCTCTAGCACTTTCGCTTCACGAAATTATTGGAAGGCATATGAGTGCCGGATACAGTTACAGTTATATAAATGGGATCCAATTACATGTATTCAACACAATACTAATTACAGTTACACAGGGACCGGACCAAAATGTCGTCAAGCTTGGGGACTTCTCGCTAAATTGGGCGACAAAAGTAATCGCTAGTTTAGCGATATCTCGCCAATTTATAGAGATATAAAATAAGATTTGCCCCAGTGTTCTTATTTTTGCGTCAGAGCACCGTCCCTTTCCAAGCACTTTATGTTCCATTAGACAAAGGATACTACAATTTCACTAAAATTATTTAAATATATGCAAAAATTCGTAACAATATATGTGCCATACAAGAAAGACGTCGAGAAAAATACATATATATATATAAATAGCTTAAGCAAATTATGGAAAGACACGATGAATAAAATCACTGGAAGAAAAATGACAATAATAAAATAAGCAATACAGTCAACTTCTGAATAATGAAGGTGAGGGGGGAGATTAACAATGGAAAAATTAATATCACACACCATCCGAATATATCAAAAATTCTATAGGAAATACAAAACGGAGTATAGGATGCGCTGGATAACAACAGTGATAGCAGATGATGTCACAATATCTCCACAGTGGTACGTAATTTAATTGCATACGATGTGCAATAAGTAAATATTGTTAAATTATCCATTAAAAGTAAATTGCTAATTCGCGAAAATAAATTAGCTGCACAGCTGTTAGTCATCGGCTGGACTCGTACCGAAACAAAACAGCACTTTAAACAGAAATAAACAATAATATCCCCCCCGCTTCGAAGCGTGTTCTTGTTTGGAATTTCAATTTACAAAGAATAATAAAATTAACTTATTCTCCAAGTTAAACTGCTTAAAAATACAAATAAATTATTAATAGTATTTTTGTTAATTATCATATTGGTTATTCCTCGTTCCTGCTTTCATTAGTATTATTATTTTGTATTTTAATTGTGTCGGATTAACCCTGCGCATCATCCCCGGTATTCCTCGGTTAACCGAGAATTGAATTTACTATTTTTGCGCATAACTCCTGCTGCGAAAGGCTTCCCTTCTTACACAGATTTTTCAGAAATATTACAACTGCTATTATAGTGTGCCCAGATATATCAGATTCTAGACGATTGTGGTTTACAATGCAAGCGGTTAGGGAAGTAATGTGCATTAGGAGTGTTTATATTAGAAATAATTTTAGAAGTGGTCGTCAGGACAGGATTCACTGCATTTTTAAATATATTTTCAAAGAAATAAGATATCCTTACGCTAGGACAGAAATCAAAACACTATTAACCCCCATTTGCTCTTTAAAATAAAATATTACCCTGAAACTATTGGCAGAAATAGATCTAATGAAACAGTTTTCAATATTATGAATCATTACGCGGTAAAAACGCCAAATACCTGTATTTCGGATATACGAAATATCTATTATTGGAATTGCTTGTTGTTTTCCCACAGACTGGTTTAAAAAAAAAAAATTATAATAATATATAAAGCAAGCAAGGGGAATGGAAGAAGCCATCTTGGCATTCATTGTATAAATCAATTTTCCGCCTAATAAATCAGCTGAACACGTTAGAACAGTTTTATATGACACGCCTTTGAATGATTTCCAGAATTTCAAAATATAGCACATAAATCCCACATTTAAAACGAGATGCAAGAAAAAAAAAATTTTTATGATATTATTCCATCACAAATTAATGCCACATGAAAAATTCTGAGCTTATTTAATAATAAAAAAATTTGTTTATTCAAAACGACTTTTTTTCCCATCTCACTTTTAACGTACCGCAGCTCACCAGGCTTGCAATTTCCGGTTGATGAAAGAACTGCAATTTACATTCAACCAAAACCGACATCTGCACAATGAAAATAACACCTCCTTTCAGATATTAATAGAATTAAGCCTGTCACCATTTACACGTTTTTTTTTTTAATTTTTACCACAGGTCAGCATGTACTTTTCAAGAACTACTAAATTTATTTTCAGGAATAAACATGAAGCATGGAAACCATTAAAATGTTCAACAAGAATGTACCTATAATATGAAATGAAAATTCCCATGCAACTAGTTCGTTCCCAGGGGTAGAACTATCAGTGTTAAGCAATTTTACCGATCACCATTAATGAAGGAAAGAGCAATTACTGCTGTATTTATGTTTCAGTTATCGAAAACACCAGTTGCGCCTTGAGCTGGATCTTCAACAGATCGTCTGCGCACGAAGCTTCCAACAAAGGTGTCTCTCAAGTGGCAATAATTTCTCTTTTGGCAGAAACGCCAATTGAAAACAATAAACATCTCGAAGAAATTACCTTCTAGGTGTTTAATAAAAAGAAATAATAAATAAATAAAGTATATGTTTGGTTTCAAAGCTTATATGAATAAAAGATAATTTCACGGTTTTATTTTAACTGAATTAACAACTCTGAACTAACTGAAGTTAGTTCAGAGTTGAAGAAAATAAAAAGTAATTTCAATTTTGTCCGAAAAGCGTGTTTTGTACTTTGTTTTACGAAAACATTGTGACTGCATAATTTTTGTTAAAAATAAAATGTCTTTTTAACATACATAGGTTGAATCGTTTGGCTGTATCTGAACTTGCACTACGCCGAACAATTTTCAACCTCCCGCATAACAAAATGACAGCCTAATTTACAATTTGTAAAACTCCAGTTTCAGAACATAAAATATGCCTGACATCAGTTACTGCACCGTGAGCTGCTCTAAATGCGAGGCAATTTTGCTACTAAAATTATACACCTCCAACCCCTCCACTTTGATTCGCATTACAATAACCCTATCCCCTTTGCTCAAAATAAGGACTGCTGTTCGTGAGCGTAATTTATGAACGATTCCAGCTTCGTGACATTCACAACGGCTTTTCCTGGTCAGGCTTCTATAAAATATCTGAAACTTTTCATGTGTTAATTAATATTCCTGACGCTGAGCCAATGCCTTTGGTGTGTATATTATTTTTTGTTCTTAGTAACATTGCTTGGTTCAAATAATATTCGCCATGGAAGATCGCGGTTTTCACCTTGGAGAATTTCAATTTCCTAATATTCAGTCTGTCGAATCCAGAATAGCAACTCTTGAAAAAAAGAGGGCGTATTAATTAAATTTCGTTCAAAGCAGAAGTAGTAGGAAGAAATTGATGCCTTCAAAATCTTACTAAATGAATTACAAAAACATAAGACCCCGAAAAAATAAATAAAAATAAATAGTGGATACTGAAAAAGATAACCAAAATGAAGAGAAAGTTGCTACAAACAAAAAATCAGAGAATAACAACAAAAAACGCGCCATCACAGATAGTGAAGGTTTCGCATCACCTCGTAACCCGGTCAAAAGACCTTTAGCTACCACTCCTGTTAATGAGGTGGAACAAATCAATGAATTCGAAAACCTCAACCCAGAAAACCAAATGAAAGAAGAGAATCTGTAAATCATACCGGATAAACGAAAAATCAACATTCCGCCTATCATTATGGACGACTTCACAGGAAACTGGGAAGCAATCAAAGAAGAGATGCAAACTAATAACATAACCAAATACCGCGGGGAAATTAAAGGAGGTTCCCTTAACATCCGCCTTTATGATATTGATAATTATCGTTATCTCACCAAATACCTTTCCTCAATAGAAATTGATTAAACTTAACCCTGTAAAACCCATGAAAGGGGTGATCAAAAAGCTACCAAACAACATTGACCCAGAACTAATCCTGAACGAATTAAACAGTAAAAATATTCCTGCCCTTAAAGTTCGCCTACTTACCTCTTTAAAAGATGGATAAATTACTAAAATTCCTACGCTTCAAGATGATCTTCAAAGATGCCCCGAAGGGAAAAAAATTTACGATCTTGAGACCATTAGAGATACGTCTCTATCGATTCATACAAGTCAAGACCAGGACCCGTGCAGTGCCATAAGTGCCAGATGTACAGGCACTCACGGGAAGTCTGCAATTACAAAGCTAGATGCCTTAAATGTGCACAACCACACGAAACTTACACTTGCCAGCAAAAGAAAGAAGACGGCAAACCTGCCATGTGCGCCTTATGCAGTGATATGCACGTTTCGTCATATAAGGATTGTAAAAAACACTCGAACAACATCAAAAAAACATTCCGCTAAGAAAGAAATCCCATCCATGAAATGAATAAAAATTCAAGTTTTGAAAGCCAAAGAATATCTCCAAAGATTTAAAACTGCTTAAAACTATTATGGAAAAAATCGAAGTCGTCTTTGAATATTTCTCTAACCTAAATCTGGAATTTTACAGATTCCCAGAATTACCTAAATGAATCATTATGAATTACTACTTTGAAGATCAGTTACTTCTCTTGTATGTAGTTGTAAATAGTTTATTTAACCAAGAAATTTTTCATTTTACTCAAGTTGCACCTAATTTCATTTAATATGTGCTTTTCTGGACTCTGAACTGTGTTAGCTATTACATGATATGCTCGACGTTTCCATATTGGCCGTGGCTAAACCACGCTCTCATCTGCAAGTTTTTGAATTTTCATTAATATTTCAATTTTCGTATTTTTCCAAAGTACTAGAGACTTTTAACTAGTGGAAACTACAAAAAAATTTTTATTAATATGCATTATCTCACTAAAAATTGAAGCTTTCTCCACTCCTCATCGCTAAACTTTTGACCTGGCCAACCAGCACCTTCCTTTATGTCACGTGCTCTTCAAGCTTTGCCTCCGCGTTAATGTTCGTTTTACCTGAGCTAATTTTGAATTCCCTAGTTATTGAATTATTTTTACTTCCTATTCACGCCTCTGTGCGCTGGTACGTGTTGTCATGTACCTTAGTTCTTCGGAACCAAGCAAATTGTTATTGGAACAAACTTTAATATACTGGTAAAAACTCTTGTAGTTGAGACCTGCTTAGTTACGATACCGATGTGTTAATTAGATGCCCTGTAACTCTCTAAGCTCTAAACTCTGATCTAATAAATAGCGTTTAATATTCCAATTTTATTCGTCATATGGAAAAAAATATAATCAATAAGACACAGATTTTTAGTCCAAAAGGGCAATTTGCTCAGAACGACTATTAATTTCGTTTTGGCATTTTGCGTCGACTCACTTTTCAAATTGTTACCACTAAATATAACAGCCCTGTATTATATTTAAAGAAATTAAATATAATGAAGAATCTACATGAATGTATGTATTTTTCTCGCATTGCGATAAAACAACGATACCTAGAGCCATTAAAATTTGAATAACGTACGTTTCCACCCAAATATGGGCATCTGGTTGCCCAAATTTGGAATTTATTTTATTATCTATTTCATATTTTGTAAAACTTTAACGAATTTTTAATTAAAAAACTCAATAATTTCAAAGGCAGCAATGGCAACACTACGAGGGGGAAAAAAATTTTCTTTTTTTTATCTCCAGCGCGCGAGACTGTGCATCGGAAATTCTAAAGATATGCTCATTTTAAAATTACTTTGCGATATTGCTGTTGAACTGAATTTTAATTTAATAAACAACGGTAACACAAAACGTTAAAAAAACACTCCTTTGGGCGTAATGTAAAATCTGAAAGCAAAACATAGATTTTTCCAAATTACTGCATGAATTTATAACAATATATGGATGATTTTAGTGGTCTGCAGTGTTAATATTTGTTTCGAATTTGTTATTCTCTCACTTTTCCTTCGCGGCTTTTTACATAAAAATAGTAATAATGAAGTAAGATTTTAACGATAAAAGATCCACACAAGAAAATTACTACAGTATCGTTGTTGCTACTCTATAAAAGCCAAATGTTTCTGCTTCAACTGAATGTAAGGCATATTAATTTATTCTTCGTCTAATGGTATATAAATGCTTCTAATAAAAGCCATAGTAACTGCAATATTTTAATCAAGCAAAATAATTTTTAATAAGCTAATAAGTAATTCAGATAGGATAAAATTTCTCGTGAAGAAAATAACCTATGAAACCGATTAGTATTCTGAGATATTAAGAAACCCTGGCATTGAACAAAAATTCTCCTCGAAAACCATGACCACAGGAGACCAAAACGGGACAATGGGTAGGTCGTCGTCTACGCTGTATATTGCCAAGTTTTTTAAATTCCTTTTACTCCTTGCACTGTAGTCATATTTGGTGAACAAAACATTAGAACTGCTGAATTCTTTGGTACTAAACGGGTAACTGCGAAAGCCGAACGTGCTTTGTCAGATAATTTTTATTTTATACGCTGATAAAATATCCTGAATTTCTCATCGCATTTTTGAGGTATTCAAGAAAATATTTTAGTTCAATGTTATTTCCAAGAATTCTGTATTAAAATAAATCACAAAAAAACTGGCAATGTTAAGAAGATATTTTTAATATTCCTTTTTCTTCTATTTATTCTTTGCCATTGTCTACTGTTTATACAATTTTCATTCCGCAATTTTTTTCATTTACTGCTTATAATAGTTTGTTTTCCCTTTATCGCATCACAGCCTGATTTAATAATTTTTTTTTTATTTGGGGTGCACTTGTATTGGCACATACCGACGACTAATAAATCACCCAGAGAAAATATGTTTATTTTCTGTCTACCGTAATCAAAGAAGAGTTTTTCTAAGAATTATCATCATATAAACATTTCATCAAAAGTTGCTAACTCAGATAAGAGTTCCTTGCTTTATAAATAATATTATTGGTTAATGTTTTCGGGTAAGCTATATTTCACACATAATACACTATTTTGCGCACTATAATTTAATAAATCAACGAAAGTTACATAATATCAAGAGCTGTTAAATTACAAAAATGAAAAATAAACCGCAAATTATTTGACGTGGAATCTAATAACTACATTGGATTATCTCTAAAATGACCACCTACGGCTCCAGATGATCACTTATGATCTATGGATATAATCGTGTTAGAGAAGTGATATTAAATACCAATATTTATTAAAATTCCTAGAAACACTGGTTACGTTTTGAAGTGGTCACTTCAAAAAGGCGGTCACAGTAAAAAGGTTCACTGTGCGATTTTTGAAAAGTTTAAAGAATAAATTACATGCTGGAATGAATACCCTTCTTAGAAGTACCAGCTGCCTTTCTCAACTTCTTGCACTTGCTGGCTTTATTTTCTGTCAATTCATGAATGGTTACTTCATAATCACCGAACTACTTTTACACATTTAAAAATAAATATATTAATAGTATCTAAAAAGCCTGAAAATGACTGGAAAATTATGCAAAATCAAAACTTAATTCTGGGGAAAGGAGTTAAAAAAACGCTTCCGTGAAGATTCCCGTGCAAACAAGAATCAAGAAAATAAACTGCAATAAAAAATTCACTTTGGCGTTTTCAATCTTTAGAGAGCAAGAACGTCAGACAACCAATAAACGTTGCGCTCTGATTACGGGTTAACATCTAAACAAGGAAACCAGAAGCAGGTGAGAGGGAAGAAAAGTGAAATTCTGAGAAAACGGTCACGGGCTTTCCTCAAAATTCTCCAGAACGTGAATCATCGTGCCAAGACACTTCTTTTACCCCCTTGGAGGAGAAAGGGAGCGAAGCCACTAAAAAACTGTTTAGAAAGTTATTTCTAATTCTTTTCATTCATTTTTAGAAACCTTTCTGAATAGAAGTTCAGCGCTTTGTAAGCGTTGCAGGAAAAGAATGCGAGGGAAAAAATTACACAAATAAATATTCTGTAAATTATTTAATAGGAAGCTTGAAAGGGAAATCGTTATTATGCAGCGTAGTTTCATTACATAAACGAAGCCTTAAAAAAAAAATTTACAAACTTCCTAACCTTCAAAAGGCCCACTCGCGGCTGAGCGGTAAAGACGCTGAACACTGGTAGTTCGGTCCGAGGTTCGAATCCCGCGAACGAGCTGGCTGCGTGGGCGTTTTCGTGGCTTTCCCCATGTGTAACGTGTATACGAGCCACTTTCCCTTAGAAAGTCCTCCACGAAGGCATCCCTCCCTTTAGGCAGATAGCCCTCGTGTGCTTTGCCATAATTGAACAACCTAACCTAACCTTCAAAAATTAGTTGTCTTTAATTCTTGTTTCTTTCGTTGCTTCTTATCAATTAAAAGCAATGTCTAAAATTTAATACGCATATAAACTTGAATTATAAATAAAATAAATTTTAAAAAGAAATTCTTTACTCCCTTTGCATTATGACATACGAATGCTAAATCGAAAATTCTACTCAGTTTTCCATTAAGTAAATATCAATTACGGCGAACATTCATAGCGGGAAAAATTACTGAAGGTATAAAAATGATGTCATTTGTTAAGACTAATTAGCTGGAGAAACGCAGCTGATGAAGTCTCTTCATCATATAACAAATAATATTCCTTCAATGTGAACGCTAAAATAGGGTCCTTTCGCTATGGAAATTTTAGTCTGATAAAGCAAGAACTTTTAACGATTGTTATGAACGATCGCCAAAACTATGTGAATAAATTTTAGTTTACGATCAGAAAAATTTTCTAAATCGTGAAAAGCGTAATTCTCGACAGCTATTGTGGTAATTCCTCCGCTACACACGATATTTTATCGTTTGCCCTAAAACACTGAAGGTCCGGGAGAACATTTTACGATAATGCGCATATCTCCATTAAAAAAAAAAAAAAATTGTGCACGAAAATTAATATTATAAACGCTTTTCAGTATCATATACTGGTTTCTGGAAAAGAACTAACATACAATCCCCATTCCTTTTTTTCAACAAAGCCATGTTTTTCGCCCAATTTTCTTTTAAATTGTACTGTCACTCTTTATTGGTTTAATTAATAAACGAAGCTCTTTTCATGATCCTCTGCATCTGTATATTTGAGTTTCTATATTCTTTACTTCAAGAAAATCGTATGTTTCAGTAACACCGTTATCACTAATTTCATTTCTTTCTCTCATAATTTAGATTTTGACAATCAAATACGTAAGTGTTCCGTCAGAGGATAAAAAAAAACCAAGTCATTTTCTCTTGAAGAATGCATGCGCCAACTTGATACTTATAGCGAAAAAATACTCTTTTATTATCAGCTGTGGTTTTTAAATATCAAACTCATCTGTTGGGTTAATTATTTAAATGGACAAAGTATGAAAGAGAATCACACATTCAAAAAACTTTTTATTGACAAACACTTAGTCTAAAAACGCGAGTTATAAGAGATATGATATAATTTAACGGTGGCTAACATACAAGGTTGGCATATACATTTTT
Source organism: Stegodyphus mimosarum (assembly GCA_000611955.2). Lineage (NCBI taxonomy): Eukaryota > Metazoa > Arthropoda > Arachnida > Araneae > Eresidae > Stegodyphus > Stegodyphus mimosarum. Next base: position 70,712 of record KK121931.1, read on the forward strand.
CCTGTAAAAATCGTTCCACGTTTGCTGTCTTATAACGGAAAAAACCCTTAAAGGTTACATATCATAACTATCGTAATCTATGTTTTCAACCAAGGAATTTACGTAATAGTTTCGAGCAGTGATTCTCAACAACTGTGCCGCGGCATTTTTGTGTGCCGCCAAATTTTAGAAATTTATATAGTAAAAATTATAACGGGTTTAATCCTAGTATACGGAACACATGAGAATTTGCGAGATTCGGTTTTTAAAACATTAAATAAGCGTGCCAATTGTGGTATCCAAGGTTCTGGAGGAGAGCGCATTTCGGAGCATTTTCGCACATGTTGAGTACATAATTTAAATTGAGAAGTTCTGATTGGTGCAGATGGGAGACGAGCTTACTTATCAGATACTTTTGCTACTTGTAATAACATAAATTCAAGTATGCAAGGGACGAAAGAAAATTTGCTAAACTCAACAGATGAACTGGTGGGATTCCAAAAACAAATAACTTTATGGAAGAATAAAGCTCAGGAAGATAATTTGGAAACGTTTGAGGTCAGTCCCAAAAGATTTTAATAAAACTAATCATAAAATTGTTATTGACCATTTGATAACATTAGAGGAAAGAATTATTAATTATTTCCCGACATTAGATATTAAAAAAATTTGATGGGATTCGTAATCCAGTTGTGATAACGAATACTTCTGTATCTGAATTAACTTTGAATAAAGAGGAAGAACTAATTTCGCTTCCTAATAATAGAGTTTTAATTTTAAAATATTCGGAAGAATCGATTAATTCATTTTGGATTAACATTAGATGCGATTATCCCATGACGGCCAATAAAGCTTTAAAAATATTATTAGAATTTTCCATATTTTATTTGTGTGCATTCGGATTTTCAGTATTAACCAACATAAAAACAAATAAAAGATCGAGACTGTTAAATGTAGAAGACTATATGAGAGTGGCATTCTCATTTTTATGACCAAATATAAATGAAATTATCAAAAAACATCAAGCTCAAATTTCTCATTAAAAGTATTCTTATTATTAACTTGCAGATAATCCCTTAATAAATGTGCTGCTGTTTTTGTAGTACATATTATTTTAAATTCAAAATTATTATCATAAACTATTTTACACAGTGTATAGGCAAGTAAACAACTTTTAAACTTATCGTTTTCTTTGTATGCCGCCAAATTTTGAAATCGTTAAAAGTGTGCCGCGACAGAAAAAGGTTGAGAATCACTCGTTTAGAGAATAGCCGTGCTATAATTCATGTATAAAAATTTTAAAGTACTCTGAAAAGTAAATTTACAGTAAATTTACAAAGTTAAACAGACAGGCCACATAAATACAGAGTATTATTAAAATCTTGGAAATGTGAACAGCAAGAGTTTAAGAATTCTTAAAAAAAAAAATAAAATAAAATAAAACACTAAAAAATAAATTTAAAGTACAGGATGGAACTGACACCATTCCATTAAAAAGATTCGGCTTTCATGCCGAAAACGCGATGTAGTCTTTTGCTAACGTCAAATTTACTTTATGTGTGAGATTTTTAATTTTTGAAGCTAAAGTGACAAAATTCTCATGACTGTATTTGAGGGGGGGGGGAAGAAAGGTACAAAATAAACGAAGAAAATTAAATTTTTCTCACTTGTAATTACAGTAAGTATGTATATTTGTTTTACAGAAAAAAAGACAATCGAATTATCCAGACTGGTTAGTCCCAAAATTCCATTCACGGATGAGAGAATACCTGTACACACATGTACTAAAAAGGTTTAGAAGGGGCATTCGTCTTGAACGAATTTCTCACGATGATAATAAATCTTCAAAAAGCCTGGCAGAAAAAGATAATTTTTACGACATTTATTTTTTATTGTTAACTAGACTTAAGTTGGAAACATACGCGTAATAAATACATGATGATTTTGTGTGCATTCTGAGTTACAAAAAGAATGAGATGTAACGGTGTTAAGTGAACCAGCGCCAAGAGTGTCGCTTTGGTAAACAAATATAGTGAATTTTTAAGAGTGCATTTATTCTACTGTGGTTTATGCGCTATCAAGGAAGTAGATTTAATTCAATTCAGTAGGTTTAAAAGAAATGCAAGAAAAAATACCTATAATTTAATATTCCGTACAAGGAAGTCATGTGGTGTACACATCAGATCCCCCCCCCCAAAAAGGGATTAAAATAAAAATAAGTACCAGTATATCTAAGATACTGCTAACCTAGATCAACATTTACTCATAGGAATTTTACGCTCGAAACGTTTCACAAGACTGTAAGATGCGTTCACCTGTTTATTAATCATAGTAATGATTACCTACTACATGCGTTTCCTTCTGAGCACACTGAGCATAAGTAAATAAATCTTTCCCCTCCCGGATTGCATCATCCGCCTATGGAGATACCATGATAAGCTTTCGTAGTCTCCAAGGAGATGAAACATTGAACTACTTTGATGCATCACTGATAAATCTCTCGGATATGTTTTCTAAACTTTTTGGAAGATAAGAAATTTATCTTAACATGAAACTGGATTACTTCTAAGAATTTTCGGTATGAAAAATGTTATTTACAGACCATATTAACTGTTCATTTTTTAGCAAAACCTAAAATAAGCTATGGAAAATAAAATAAAATTACTTATCTCCTTTACGCCGTGTTAAAATATGAGTATTTTTTTAAAAGAATGAAACTAAAGGTCATGTTTGCAATTATTCTTCATAAGAATATGTAGCTGTAGAAAGCAAGACGTTTTCAGCATGCAAACATCACGAAATTTTTAAATCACACATAAACATTGGTTTTTCAATGTGTTTTATAATTCAGATCTTTAATTAATGTCCGTGAATAAGATTTGGTCACAATCGCTATTCCCTTTTATCCACACTTACTGCCAAGCACTAAGACGGGTGGAGACATCACATATTTCACACAATTTGGAAACAAAAATATAACACAAAGAAGCTACGAAAAATAAGACGATCATCCATGACTCCAGACCGAGAAGGAGGGGAAATATTCGTGTTCAACAAACATCTCATTTCGATCTCTCCTTATTACAGCTCCTAATATTTTTATACAACAATAAGTGAAACAATTTAATAGGTGGTAATATTTGTAAACTCAAAATTTTGAATCAAGTTTAAGATATGGTTTATGATGATGTTTCAGAAGACAACGCATTTATATGGATATGACGGTTCATTTAAACTAATACAAAAAATAAACACTTTCGTACAATTAATATGCATTAAATTAGCACAAATATTTTGCTTTGCATCAGCACAAAAATTAAAACTGAATTGAGTAAAGTGCACACACATTTTTTTGAGTCCTAAATAGTTAGTAGTTTTTGAAATTCTAGTAATCGTTGTCAATTTCAAAAAGGTATACTTTAAAAAATAAAAAATACAGTATTGCCATTCATTGGCAGACGACTAGTTAAAAATGTTATTATTCCTACGCACATGAAATTATTTGCAGCTCATTCGGATTCAAAATTTATATCTACTTATTATTGGAAAACACTTGGTTGAGTGTCGATAACATTCAATTCGTTTACATTAGAAGATACTGTTGGAATGATTTATTTAATGCAATAGAGAGAAAAAAATACCCCCCACCACCACCTTAGTTAGCGTTCGCCGTTGATCTGTATCTGCAGTTAGACTGTTTATTATCAACGGCCTACTGCAGATGCAATGTTACCGGTTCATGAAATAAAACCCGAAGGCACATGACGGAGTGAACTCTGGACGTGGAGATATCTCGGAAGAGAAATGGGAGGAAAGGATTATCTGCAGTCTTAACCGTCTGCAATTTTATATATAGTAAGTACTATGTGATGATAATGATGACTGTTTACATATCAATCGTCGGTGACTGCATTTTACAAAAGTATTTTACATTTTACTGCTTATTACCCACAAACATGGTAGCCAAGCAACATTCATATGCATAAGTATTTATCCTGAATGAGTATTGTTGGCAACTGCTCCGGTAAAAAGAAAGAGAAGAGAACAGTTATTGATTTGAGCTTTCTTGGCAACAGCTAGAAACCAGACGATAACTGTAGAACTAGCATTATTATTTTTAGAACTTTAGAAAAACTAGATTTGGGGAACTTTTCAATCAGCTGTAATAGAATATTGTTGTTAAAATAATTATCCTTAAAACTAAAAATGTAAATAATATTATGTCAGTACAAAACTAAGAAAAGCTAAGTCATGTCTATGATTGTTTTCTTCGTGATGAAGACGATAATTTTTCCTAGCAGCTATCCGGAATATAATACAGTATCACGAATTGAAATTCATTGAGCCTTATATTACGAGATTTGACACAAATTGGAGTATTTCCTATTTTATTTAAAGACCCGCAATAATTTGTAACCTTCCGATATAAATGCCGCAATATTATTGGTGAACCGGACGATACGTGATAATATTTTGTTTTGCTATGGACGACAGCTGATCTCTTACTGCCCATACCCGTTCCGGTAGTTAGGTAAGATTGCTCGTTCGGTTTCGAGACCGAAATTAAGCCAACAAGTGTCTGTCCGTTTCTCGCCGAGGGAGTGATGTTGGCAACTGCTCCGGTAGAGAAGAAAACAGTTATTGATTCGAGCTTTTTTGGCAACAGCTAGAAACCAAACGATAACTGCAGAACTAGCATTATTATTTTTAGACTTTAAAAAAACTAGATTTTGGGAACTTTTGAATCGGCTGTAATAGAATATTGTTGTTAAAATGATTATCCTTAAAACTAAAAATGTAAATAATATTATGTCAATACAAAAGTAAGAAAAGTTAAGTCATGTGTATGATTATTTCTTCGTGATGAATGATTTATTAAAAAAGACGATAATTTTTCCTAGCAGCTATCCGGAATATAATACAGTATTAAGAATATCATCATAGGGGTAAGTCTTGAAATTTATTGAGTCCTTATACTAAGAGATTTGACACAAACTGGAGTATTTACTATTTTATTTGAAAACTTGCAATAATTTGTAACCTTCTGATATAATTGCCGCAATATTATCATAATGACTGATTTTTTTCTAACGTCAATGATAAACCTCAGCTACTAAATCAACTAGCACGGAAGCGCGACTGTATTAAAAATCACCATAAGAATAAAACGTACATAATATCAAACCAGCAAAGACTGCAGTAGCAGCAGAAGGATTTCGTTCTTGACCTAAATGGAAAAACCATTTCCTTCTCGTACTACATTTAACATTTAATGAACGAATAATTTAATTTCTTGACCCAGTAAGCAGCCCCGATGAAAACCAGAGTCTAGGTGTTAGCAGCGCTATCTAAATTCACTGTAGGAGTTTCAACCAAAGGGCATTTACCTGCACACAACCTACTTCGTGTGTTTATTATACAGAACCTGGCTAAGGGATGCTGGTTCGGCACTTTCAAGAAGGCTTTTAAAATACTTTCTACAATTTAAAACTGGAAGCGCAAATTTAACAGAAAATAATGCTAATTTAATAAATAAAATTATGTAAAATCATTTGGCATATAACCATGCTTACTTTCTTTTTTCTCAAAATCTCTCATCATGTATTGTGGCCTGAAAATTTTTAAGTGTTCCTTTAAAAAATGGGTACTAATTCACAGAAATAGTTTCTGTAAATCTTTCAATTTTTGATTATCTTCCCCCTCTCCCTGGGGAAAAAGGATAAACTGTCAAGTATTTGATTTATTTTCACTGGCTTTAATAATCAACAAAATGTCCAGCTACGACAGAAAAATGTTTAGCGGTTCTATATTTCGAACAATAATTAACTTTTTGTTTCGTTTTGCTTTGTTCCTTCGAATAAAGAAGAGCAAGTATATTAAAACTAATATGCTTGTAGTCATGAAGAAAAGTAAGTCCCGTTTACTTCTTCGTATTTCTTCAGTTTGCCTACATTGTATGTATTATGAACTTCGCATAAAACTCGGTGGTTTGAACGTTTTAAGTCACAAACCTTGCAGGCTTATTCGTGGTTTAACGTCATATTTTCTTTGCCTACTTACAGCACTCGATAAACACACCTTACAAAGGATTCTTTGTCAGCTTTCGTCATTTGGGGTCTCTGACAAACCCAAAATGTATAGGAATGTTAACAAGTTATAACTTAACATTTAAATATATAATTAAAGAAAATATCGAAACTCAGTTCGCAACCCTTATACTGGAATTCGTGTTAAAGCATCTTAACATTTGAAAAGGGGGATTTAAGAATGACCATTCTCGGACTTCGGTTTTAGCAATCTTTGCACTCAAACTCAATTACTCGGTTAAATTCAATGCGACGTCTATGTATTTGGGGAAAGAAGGAGAACATAAAACAAGGAAACGGCGGGTATTTTTAAGTAGCTTCGAATGCACATGATTTACATCAGGTGCTTTTTTTAATCTTGAACTGCACTAATAAAAACGATGCTCATTTACCTAAAATGTGGAAGGAAAAAAAAAAAAAAAACTTTCACTATAACCATTTTATCTTTTGTTCCATTCAGGCTTATGCGTTCAACGAAACAGAGCATGTAACAAAAGTTAACCGCCTATATAAGTGATTTTTTACTCTCGTTCCCTGTATAGGTAAGGGGAAAAAAGAAAATGATTCTAACAATACATTGCACTACACGCAGGTCGATGACCCCAAGGTCAAGCAGCACGGTCTACTTCCTCCAGGTACCCGGATATGGTTTTGCACGTGACCAGACAGAGGTTTCCTACTCCCCCCCCCATTGACTAGGGAGGGGCGTATGAGGAAGGGTATAACTTTCTCAATTTACAATTATAATTCAAGGTAAACTATCTGAGTTGCCTGATTGCATATGAACATTAATACATGAAATTTAAAAAATCGATGACAGGTAATTTCCTGGATATTTTTAAAATTTTAAATGCAAAAAACTTCCCAAAATATAGGCAAAAAATTTAACCTACATATACAGTCTTTTATAATATATATCCATATTACTTACCAAAAAAAATTTCACTGGAGAAAAATTTAGACTGCTCAGCTTTATATCTCAAAAACCCACTGATAAACAATGAAGCAAGCGCTTTTTTGCATTATACAAGTGTCACCAAACTACCTACAAACACAGAATTTTCTACAAAAACTGCAATATATAAAATACTTATATGTGTATCGCTCATGAAAACAAAAGTTCTAGCTCATCGTTCTTAATCCACAGTCTTTCGTAAAAATCTTGTTGGTGCTTTAAAGCACCATGTCATTTAATTGAGCAGTTAAACAATCCTTCTGTTGACTGCTGGTATGTTTACATCAAATTACACGTATTTAATATAAATGAATGTGAATAATATAGCAGTTATTCTTTCTTGACTCTCACTATTATATATTCCTTCTAGACTCGCTCTATTACTTAAGTCTCGGAAGTAATGCCAAAGAACAATCTACACAAACTCTGCATTACGATAGACATTTTTACTTTACAATTTCTGGATCAACAATGTATAAATTTTACAATCATGAACGTCTAATAGATTCAGAAAATACGGTGTATAAATTCGCCTTATTTTAGTAATAAAATACACAAAAAGTGTATGTGAATTACAGTTTATCCAGGGATTCTGTTCTCTGCAACAGAATGGATTGATGACCTGAATGGAGTTTTCACGCTTTTCCCTAAATGGTCGTAAAAGCTCGAGTTCCATCCAATATTTCACCTATATTAATTCTAGCCGATTAAATGTGGCAAAAAATTTACCATAATTGATCAGAAATCAATACCGCAAACAAACAAATACACAAACAGACATTCTTCTTTATATGAATAGACTTTGTAAAAGTTACCAATTTTTGATCAACAAACTCTACGAATTGAAAGCGAACAGTAGCAACACTTTTCGAAATAAAGCATTTTTACTTTACAATTTCTGGATCAACAATGTATAAATTTTACAATCATGAACGTCTAATAGATTCAGAAAATACGGTGTATAAATTCGCCTTATTTTAGTAATAAAATACACAAAAAGTGTATGTGAATTGCAGTTTATCCAGGGATTCTGTTCTCTGCAACAGAATGGATTGATGACCTGAATGGAGTTTTCACGCTTTTCCCTAAAAAACAAATACCCACAAATACACAGGTGAACTTTTACGGTTAATGCAAAAAGCAACTATACTCTGACAAAGGTTACTTCCATTAAGTAAATTGAACTAAATTTAAAACACACATGTAAGGAAAACCGTGATTGAAATAAAACACTGGATATTCCCTCTCGGAAGCTATGCTCTCACGGAGGATACACATAATAATAATAATAATAATAATAATAATAATAACTTAAATGTTTCAGATTTTAAATTATGCCCAAAGGAACGTTTTTTAACGTTTTATGTGTTACCTATATTTATTAAATACTAGCGGAAGTACCCGATGCCAGTTAAGTTAGATTGAGAGTAATGCATCTGACAACAGAGAAAACGATACCGCTGCAATCCTTCTCTAATAACGATGCAAAAAAATACGATTCATAGTCATACATTTTTCAGTCTAATGCGATACGGAACCCAAATAAAAATTTCGATAGAAAAATAAGTTAATTCTCTATCATCATATCAGCAACAATGGTACGAAATTTTTAATGACTTTCGTCTTTCTAATCAAATGGTCGTAAAAGCTCGAGTTCCATCCAATATTTCACCTATATTAATTCTAGCCGATTAAATGTGGCAAAAAATTTACCATAATTGATCAGAAATCAATACCGCAAACAAACAAATACACAAACAGACATTCTTCTTTATATGAATAGACTTTGTAAAAGTTACCAATTTTTGATCAACAAACTCTACGAATTGAAAGCGAACAGTAGCAACACTTTTCGAAATAAAGCATTTTTATCTTCAACGCGCGACACTGTTGCCACTCCGGAAAATGAATGCGCAAATGCGCCTTAAGAGTTTTTAATTAGTATTTCAGCTGATTAAAGATGGAAATAGTCAAAGTGGCTTCCGACGAATTTTTGGAATCGCGAATAATGTATTTAATGTTTGGCGATGCTATTTTTATTTCATCGTAAAACTTAGAAATTTTTTATCAAAAAACTCTAAGATTTGAAAGCGAGTAGTGGCAACAACTTTCGATATAAAGAAAATTCTTCATCTCCAGCTTGCGAGACTGTAGCCACTCAGAAAAATGAGGGCGAAAATTATAGTTTTTCCGTGTTTTAATTAATATTATTAATAGTTTTTTTTTTTATTTTTATTTATTTATTATTTTTTTTTAATGCGGACTTTGACCTTTTCCAGGGCCCAGAAAAGAATAAAAGAATTGTAGAAAGTTTGGCGACGATTGCTAAAGTAGTTACTAAGTTATTAGAGGACAAACTAACATACTTTCTTTATATATATAGATCATGTTCTTCGCACTTAAACCATAAAATTCAGTTCACAGCAATATCGCAAAATAATTTTAAAATGACCATACCTTTAGAAACTCTCATACACAGTTCCGCGCGCTGCAGATAAAAATTCCCTCCCCCGGTAGAGTGTTGCCCATTGTTCGCTTTTAAATCGTTGAGTTTGTTAATCGAAAATGCGTTAAAGATTTACAAAATATGAAATACATAATAAAACAAATTCCAAATTTGGGCTTCCAGATGCCCATATTCGGGTGGAAACGTACGTTATTCGAAATTGGATGGCTCTAAGTACACATTTTACTACAATGCGAGAAACATACATACATTTATGCAGATTCTTCATTATTTAATTTCCTTCAAATATAATACAGGGCGATAATGTTTGGTGGCAACAATTTGAAAAGTGAATCGGATATTTATAGTGAGTCAACGCAAAATGCCAAAACGAAAACAGGAACAAAGCCCCTTTGGACTAATGATAATAATAATAAATGAATAGATAAATATTAGTGCCATCGAAAACTATCAAATTCTTCCCATACTATATACTACACTTTATATACAGTGGAATTCTGTTTAAATTAGCTACCAGAAGCGTTTCCGTATTTCGTGAAAATCTAGGCAAAACCATAACTATATTTTAACCGTAACTATATTTTGCATGTAAACATGATAGAAATTAATATGTGTAGCAGCACTGAGCAAAATACACAGTCCAGTCACATTAATGTGACCACCACGTACTTTCCATGTCAGAGTTAAATAACCAATCACAGAAGGCAGGTGGCAGCACAGTGCAGTTGAGCGTATATAAAGGGTGTGTGAGGGCTTCGGAAAACATTTCAATCGTTGGCGTAATGCAGAAACGAAGCGATTTATCCGACTTCCAAAAGGGCATGATCATTGGCTTTCGGGCCAAGGGTGGAAGCATTTCCGAAACGGCTGAGTTTGTGAACTGTTCGCGTGCCGCCGTGGTAAAAGTGTACCGTGCATGGCAAAATGGGACTGTCCAAAATCAGCGACGTGGCAAATGTGGTGCACCACGGGCCATAGATGACAGAGGCGAACGACGGTTGCGGAGATGCGTTCGGGCAGATAGACGGGCTACCGTTGAGCAACTGACCACCAAAATGAACCAAGGGGCTACCAAAAGTGTCTCCCAAAGTACTATTCAGCGAACATTGCTGCGTCTGGGCCTCCGAAGCAGACGCCTGGTTCGTGCACCTATGCTGACTGCTGTTCATCGACGGCGAAGGCTAGAATTTGCACGCCAGTACAGCAGCTGGACGTCCACTGAGTGGCGACAGGTTGCGTTTTCGGATGAATCGCGTTTTATGCTCCATCGGACAGATGGACGTTGGCGTATAAGGCGTGAAACCTCTGAAAGGAACCACCCTGCAACCATTGCCGGAACGGTCCAAGCTGGAGGCGGGAGCATTATGGTCTGGGGAATGTTTTCCTGGCATTCTCTAGGTTCACTGATCATTGTGGAAGGCACAATGGATCAATACAAGTACGCATCTGTCCTTGCGGACCATGTTCACCCCTACATGCGCATTGTTTTTCCTCAGGATGATGGCATCTTCCAGCAGGACAATGCGAGGTGCCATACAGCTGCCAGTGTACGTGCGTGGTTCGAAGAGCACCAGGATGAGTTTACCGTCCTCCCCTGGCCAGCAAACTCACCTGACTTAAACCCAATCGAGCATCTGTGAGACCATCTCGATCGAGTTGTTCGCGCCATGGATCCTCAACCACGTAATCTAGCGCAGCTGGCCACGGCATTAGAGTCGGCATGGCTCAACATCCCAGAGAACACCTTCAGGGACCTATGTGACTCTCTTCCTGCACGTCTCGCAGCAGTCCGCTCTGCGAAAGGTGGTTATTCTGGCTTTTGACAGATGGTCACATTAATGTGACTGGACTGTGTATGTATTACGATAAATGAACATTATATTTATTTATATCACTTAAAATAAGACATCATACACGCTGTCTTATCTATGTTCAGGACTAACTATGCCTCGCCACGTTGATGAAGAAGTAGTAAATCAATTATTACAATTTTATCGCACTATTCAACGAAAAGTATTCAATTTTTAACAATAAAACAAGTTCTCGTTATCGTATGTGTATACAGTAACAGAGTTAAATTTTACTAAAATCTAATTATGACGTCGTCCTTTCAAAACACTATTTGCCATCTTTTTCAAGGAAGGCATATCTTTCACTTAGGCAAATAGATGGCCCTTGCCTGCTTTTCCATAATTAAACTACATTAAAGACATCTTTTTCAACCTCCAATTCTTATTACGTGGAAAAAGAGCTCAAGCAAGATTTTATTTATGTACCCACGTCATTTGAGGCAAGACATTAATAATTAAGTATCTTAAAAGCCCACGTTAACGGACATACATATGTCACATTGTTTTAATAGCATGATATTAATTTTACACTGTTTATTTCGCTTTGTTATTTTTGAATAACTACGATGTTAATCGGCTAGTTTTAATTAAACAAAACAAAATTTCAATTTATCTCATATTGTTAAAAAAAAAAATAAAGTAACTCTTCTCCATTATCTTCCACGTCCTTTCACTGCTCGACCTAACGCCGACACCATTTTTTATTTTTTTAAATCTTCGCGAGTTCAACTTCTTCCTTGACTGCTTTTACGACGAGCGGTGCGATAAGATTACAAAAAAGGATGATTAAGACACTTCTCTGTGTGTGAGATAAATTAAAAAAATGATGACGTTATATCTAGGAAGTTATTCGCAGAAATCCAGCGACCTCGAACGGTCAGCATGAAGCAAACCAGCGATAAAAACGACGTTTACTTCTTTTGACCTTGTTTCTCTCTACGACGACTTTCTTTTTCCTCTTCTCCATAACATGGCTGGATTCGTTACGCAGAAGTGACGCAATCGAACCGCCTGTGCATGTGTGAATAATTGTATTTTTAGCCGCAAGTGAGGAATTTATACGCTTAGATGCTGTTCTCATTTGCGAAATTATATTCAGTTTATCTGAAGCAACAAAACTGCTTAAAACGATATGATTTGTTTAAAAAACATTTTATTAATTCATAAAAAAAGTCTGAAAGCTTTCAGATTTTAAATTACGTCCGAAGTTTTTTTTTTGTTGTTGTTGTTGTTGTTGTTTTGTGTGTTACATTTATTTACTAAATATCATACTCGTCTCACTTAAACCGTAAAATTCAATTCAAGAGCAATATCGCAAAATAATTTTAAAACGAGCATATCTTTAGAATTTTCGATACACAGTCTCGCGCGCTGGAGATAATTTTGTTTTTTTTTTTTCCTCCCGTACAGTGTTGCCATTACTCGTTTTGAAATCGTTGAGTTTCTTAATCGAAAACTCGTAAACGCTTTACAAAATATGAAACAGAGAAATAGATAGTAAAACAAAATCCAAATTCTAAATTTGAGCTTCCAGATACCCATATTCGGGTAGAGACGTACGTTATTCAAAATTGGATGGCTCTAAGTACCGTTGTTTTATCATAATGCGAGAAATATACATTTATGCAGACTCTTCATTATTTAATTTCTTTAAATATAATGCAGGGCTCAAATATTTGGTGGCAACAATTTGAAAAGTTATTCAGACTTTTAAAGTTTTCGATGCAAAGTGCCAAAAGGAATAAACCTTTATGGCAAACGATACATCCGTAAATATTAAAGTGACTCAGCAAACAGAGGAATCGTGCTTAGCAAAAGGCGGACGGTGTCAATACTGCCAGAACAGAGATCCTAAAATTAACTAAAACGAAATCGCTCTCCTACCGAATCACTTTCTAGAATAACTTCCATCTACAGGCGAAAATGTTTATAAACAGATTCGCGTCTATTTATTTTTTAAAACGTCATTCATTTTCTTAGCATTAAAGAATACACGGTGAACCTTCTCATTGCGACCATCTTTGTGAGGCGACTCCTCTGGTAATGGCTAATAATTCTGAGAACATGAATAACTATCAATATTCAAAGTCATTTCTTTAAGGCGACCACTCCCAAAGACCAAAATCGTCTACAAACGTGGACGGTAATCATAAAAGAGGCACCGTACTTGCATATGAACAATTAACTTGTGAAAGAAATGCGTAAAAAGCATACAAGCATTTTAATTTAAATGCATTACATTGCATTTTAATTAAGAAACATCATGAAATCGGGAGATCATATAATCGACTTTACGAATTACAGTTCTTTGTAGTTCGCTCTTGTTTCGTTATTCTTTCATTTGTTCTGTAGTTCGTCCAAAAAGGTTATCAAGAATGTTTTGTTCGTAGGTTGTCAGAAAAAGAATAAGATATTCTTGGTTCATGTAGTCTTCATCTGTGTTTTAATAAGTGAATTCTAATCACCTTCACCTCTAAATTTTACTATTATATCAAGGTTCGACCTTCCTTTATACATAAAAATTGTTAATACAATGAGCCTTCTCCTCTGCTTTTAAATGATTTCCATCTGCTTAGAAATAAAATGTTGAATATGAATGTTTGCGTATGTTGTTGAAAATACTGGGCATTTTCGAATGCAATTATCTTAGGAAGTGGTAGCCGCGACAGAATACATTAGTTAAAGAACGGAGGATGCTGATGATGATAATAATTTCCATGTTTTTCAGCTGCTAGAGTAGAGAGAATACAATTAAAGGAATATGAGAAATGCCATGAAAGGTAGAGAGAAAACCAAATGTAAGTGCTCCTCCCTTATCAGACAGACCAAGGATCGGAACACTCCCCATAAACGGATAACAAGTCCAGGCCGTGTTCAGTTTATAAAAGTCATTATACCGCCAATAAAGTGAGAGGGAACAAATTTTCAAATCACGCACTATATACATCACTTGAAAATACGCGTGAAATATAAAATAAAAAGAACCCCCTTAGGAACTGCTTCTAAATGTGACCAGTATTTTTCTGAACATAAATCAACATGAGTCCTGAACATCACATCGCTAACGGTCTAGAACGGTCACAATGAAACGGAAAAAAAAAAAAAAAAAAAAAAGTCTCCCAGATTATTCTCGGCTCCAGATCAGAATCGTCTAATACCAATTATAGTTATTGTAGACGTATTGTAGAAATCTCTGCGACATGCTTTATATACAGGGGAAGGGGGATTAAAAGGGTTGAGATTTACAATGCAAAAGAAACAAGAGGAATTATCGAATACGTGGATTACAATTATAAAATGAAAAGATCAAAACAGCGAATCCTTGAAAAGGCACATTTATTATTTACATTCAGGGCCGATGCTAAAGCTCGTGCGACCAGTGGCGCAAGCGCACTGGGTGGCAAAAAGTTTTTAAAACGACACCGGGCGCCAGAATTCGAGAACTGCATGGATCCACACTATGGGCAAAAGGCCCTTCGTCGACACTCCTTTAACATGAACTGATTGTCGAAATGTGCAAATGAAAATTCAACACACTTTTCTTTTAAGACCGGAGGGAGAATGTGAACGTTTATCAAAAATCAATGTCCGAAATCTTCAATAATTTTTACAACTATTTTCGAAAAGGACTGATTAGGAGGGAAAAAAATGCCACTAATATATGAATAAAAATTGCAACACAAATTTATCAGACTTTAAAATCAAAACAGATATGCGTTTTAAGCGAGTTGTTTGCATCCTTGAAAGTTTTTCTAACAATTCGGAAGAAAACGCCTACAAAGCTCTTCTCAAAAACGAATCGATATGCACTGACGATTGCATTAGTACGAAACCCGTAAAATTAGGCCGTGAAATTTTACTTTTGATTCCAAAAACTCTATCGACGATTCAGGCACTTCACAACAGATGCACAAATAGATTTTCTTTGGCTCCTAATCTGTGCATCACAAAAGAAAGAATGCCAGATAGAAACGCATGAACTGTTTTAATCTCAGAAACAAAGAGACCTTTCCTGCAAGAATAAGAGAGGTCTTTATCCTCTGTTTTAACGAATGGCATAGAACAATGGGCAGTGAAAGACACACGTGTACCTTGACAGGTACATGCATCCAATCTTTGTGCTGCCATCTTTTTATTTGCAACTACATGTTTTCCTTTTATTCAGCTTTGCAGCGCGACGACATCATAAACTAAAATTGCAGATGGTGCCACATTTCACGGCAATAAATATATAATGAAACATTAATCAAATCACAAGGACGCAGAAGGTGTTTCGCATGCCAAAACGCTTTATATAACATTCGGATGATACCAAGAAGTACGAAAGAGTATAATGAAATGGCAAACGGAATAGAATTTTTAATAACACTGCAATTAAAAGAGATATATAACACGCGTACAATCGCTAAATGTTATTTATTATTCATTCTGCCCACTAAAATATCATAATTATTAATTTATAATAACATTAGACTTAACACACGCTTGCATCACACAAATCGGGCTCACCAGCCCGCGATAAAGACTTTGAACACGAGCAGTTTGACCCGGGTTCGATTCCAGACGAACGGGCTGGCTGCAAGCACGTTTTCGCGGTTTTTCCCCATGCGTAAAGCAGATACGGGCCAGTTTCTCTGTAAGAGTCCTCCACGAAGAACATCCCTCCACTTTGACAGATAAGCTGTGGGTGTTTCAATATAATCAAATAAACAAAGCACCACATAATTTAATGCTTTCTTCACTACAAACACGATGAAACTTTCCCGGTGACTTCCAGATAAAGACCAATATGTTGATAATGATTACTAATAGTTCCATACGATATATATTGCGTATTTCTCTTGGCGACTATCTCCCTAAAACGACCACTTATGAAATGAAAACATACAACGTCTCTCAAAAGAAAACGCTTCCACAAAATATCAAAATCCTCTAGAATCGTGTGTTACCATTTAAAAAAGCCCTCAACAGTATAATGTCTCACATTTTTTATGATTTATTTTAATCAATATATTTCTTCACCAAAAATGTTCATTAGTTGGGCATATTATTAAAAAATTCAGAATGGAGGTTTATTTGAAAGTTTGGTTAGCCAAAAATCTGAAATCATAGAAGCGCAAATCAAAGTTTTCGCTTGCAGATTAATTTTAATCGAAAAAATGGGTATTAAACACGCTGCATATGCTAATGCATTTTTATAAAGTACGGAAAATTAAAAACAGCTTCGCTGTCACCATAACTGTAACAGTAACTTAGAAATGTAGTGTAAACTTTGTTATACGAGTTCAGGTTGCAAATGAAAAGGTCAGAAAAAACAGGCTCAGTGAAACGTGAAGTATGTTTACATATAAAAACAAAAGTCAAGAAAAATACGTAGAATATTCTGAAAACTTTGATTTAGTACGAGTGAAAACAAGGAACCTGAATAAGCACAGACCTTAGATGTTACTAAAAACTATTCACTTTCGAACTAGAAATGGCAATTAGGCATACCCGACAGAATACCCTTAAAATATAGATATCTAGTCTATAAAAGAATTCAAATGTTTATTAACCTAATATACCAGCACTTAATAATTATTGTGATGTCATGCAAATCTGAAAACCGTCTAAAATTCAATAAAACATCAGGAATTCTACGATTCGACATTTCCTGCAGAATCTTAATTTCTATGCGCGCCCACATACGCACAGCTAAGGCAGAGAGAGGGAGAAAAAAAGAAAAACCACATACAACAAAATACTTTCACAATAATAAGGCAAATTTTGAAACTGCTGGAACGATAATATCTGAAGGTTTTTATTGGTTAAGCATTCGAAGGCCGTTAAGATACATTTACGCCATACATACAGAAAATCACAGAGGAATCGAACTACGAAAGAACTTTTAGGTATCAAGGAAAGGAATTACCGGTTTCTATGGTTTTAGCTGGTATTTTAAGATTATTTAACAATAACATGAAGGATTTTATAAAAATTTAGTCTTGAGTGTACAAATATAAATAAAATGTATACAATCTATCTTCCTTAAAAAAAGCCTAGAATCAGTAATTAAAAATTTGAAATATTTACAATGAAATATGAAATATTACAAAAAATAGTTAACTAATAAAATCCCATTTAAAAAAATTCTGAAACTCAAGACTTTAAAGCACAGACACAATGAAATATTTAAAAAAAAAAACAGCTACAAAACAAAACCATTTAAAAAATGAATTCTAAAACTCAGAATTGCAATACAAAGCACATAAACAGTCCAAACAACTCACATCATTGCTAAAGGGCTCTCCGCATCATTTTTGTAACACGCACCCCCTGCTCAGGTGAAATGGAACGGACCAGCGGCCCGAGTTGTCAGAGTAGACGTAACCTACTCTCGTGACGTCATAATGCGACTTTCCAAGCGAAGAAATCCATCCGAACGTAAGGATGGGGAATTGTTCCCTAGTTTCGGATCACATGAGGCCGAGTTCTCAGGGTAAATCGCTCAATAAAATGTGGCATTCGTAAGCATTAAATTGCAGGCATTAAAACGTATCTCGTTGTTTGGGTAAGAAGTTTCATTTGTAAGCACTTTCCCATAATAATGCGTTCATCCTTCACTGTTTTACTTATCTTTTTTCAGCTGTGGTGAAACAGAACACCAACCTAATGACATACAAGGAAGTAAGTTTTTTTTTAATAAAATGTAACTTCTACGTTCGTGAACAGGCCAAATAGGCACGAGTTTAGGTAAAAAGTGAAAAACGTGGTAATACTCAATTTGTAAAGCGGCTAAGTGATCAACTATGGGGGAGGGGTCAATTTCCTCTAAAGCTTTCGATCGCAAAAATATACATTCTACTATTTATTTACTGTAAGTTTAAAGCACACATAGAATTAAAAGAACACGAAACCTACTTAACAATATTTCAAAATTAATTTGGGTGAGAAAAAGAATGACGCGATTTCAATCCTATTTATTTATTCAATCCTTATCAAATTATTTTACTAATTCTTAAATGCAAAAGCAGATGCTTTTTTTCTCCCTACCTCGTACATCAAAAGTTCTTTTTTTACATTCAACGATTAAAAAAATTCTCTTTGCAAACGCTTTTAGTGGAAACACTGTTGTTCACAAGTGAAAGACACAGGTCCCTTTAGGTACAGATTTTTTTTTCAAAATAATAAGAATTTTCAACTGAAAGTACTAGCAACACATATCGTGGCAGTTATTTAAGTATTTTAACAATCTAAATAAGAAAGTTCCAGTCCTTTTTATCCGTATAAAAGCTTTTATTGCACAGTAAAATACATCTAATTCTATGCAGTGGCTTAATAACGCCATTCAACATGGATATGTTTTCATACACTATGTTGTGTATTCGTAAACAAACTGATCAAATGTATAAAAATTCAATGTCATACTCGCATTCCGATCAAAGATGCCCGTACACCTACAACTAAACTCTCATTTTGTTACATTTAAAAATGCAATATTAATATATACATTTAAAAACACAGCGCTTCCTCCCATGGCAATCACATCCCTAAGACCATCACCGTTGTAAGAAATTAATACTTTCGAGAATAATAATAATTGACACTAATATTGAGCGACATCTGTACTGACATCATAATAATAATAAACACCGATACTGAGCATTACATTTCTAGTCACCACTCTCATAAAAGAGAATGGCTTGCATTAAGTTCACCGTAATTAATTTCGAAATAAAGGTTCATTTATAAATTTTATTCTTAAACAAAATTATTAAATTTTATTTAAGAATATTAAATTTAATATTTAATATTCTTAAATAAAATATAAATAAATAATTAAATATTAAATTTTATTCGCCTAAACAAAATTTCATTCATGAAAGTATGAGAGATCCCCAAATGAATCTTTGTTTAATATCACAAAAAGGACGTTAGGTACATCGGATATGACACTGAAACGCTTAAATGCATTGTATCACTTTTCAAATTGATGCCACCAAATATTATCGCTATGTATTACATTTACATAAATTAAATAGAGAATCTGGATGAATGTATGTATGTTTCTCGCACTGTGAAAAAACGATTCCTAGAGTCATCAAATTTTGAATAACGTAGTCCTCCACTCGAATATAGGCACTTGGATGGTCGAATTTGAAATCTGATTTATTGTCTATTTCATATTTTGTAAAACTTTTAGCGAATTTTGGTTACCAAACTCAACGACTTCAAAGTGAGCAGTGGCAATACACAGTACCGAATAAAATAGTTTTATCTCCAGCGCCCGAGACTGTCTATCGGAGATGCTAACGATATGCCGTTAGCAGGATTTTCCAAAATGTTTCTGAAAGAAGCATAGCAGATTTATACTCTGAAAAATAAGATTTATTACTAATATTTTAACTATTAAATCTGGAGAATCTTTATTTAAGAAGCGGAAATGTAAAAGTGACTTTTTGGATGGAAGCATATTTTGGAAAGTTGGATATTTCTTTTCTGCACGACTACCTTCCGAGATTAAAAACTTTTTAGCCCAAAGGGCTATAAATTTCGTTTTGGCATTTTGCGTTGAAAACTTTATATGTCCGTTTCACTTTTCAAATTGCTGCCACCAAATACTAGCGCCCTGTACTACATTTAAAGAAATTAAATAATGAAGAATCTGCATAAATGTATATATATTTTTCGCATTTGTGATAAAACAAAAGTACCTAGAGCCATTCAATTTTGAATAACGTACATCTCCACCGGTATATGGCATCTGAAAGCCCAAATATGGAATTTGCTTTATTATCACTTTCATTTTTAAAGCATTTATGAGTTCTGAATAAAAAACTCAATGATAAAAAAAAAAAAAAAAAAACCAAAGCGCATTCTGTATCAGAAATTCTGATTATACTCTTTTAAATATTTTGGGCTACTGCTGTTGAACTGAATTTTATGGTTTAAGTGCGAAGAACATAATATATAATAAATAAAGGTAACACGCAAAACGTCAAAAAAAGGGGGGGGCTCCTTTGGGCGTAATATAAAATCTGAAAAATTTTAGATTTTTAAAATTTATTTATTATTTTCTTTTTATCATTTATTAACTTTTTGTTCAAAACAATTTTAGCTGCATTAATTTTTAACTGTTCTTCTTTAATAAATTAGGTAATATTTTTTACAACGTAACGGTAATTCTAAAACCCTAACAGAAATAAAATGCATTTGCATCAAAAATTGAGTTCTCCCCCCTCATTCGTGTTGTTAAATCTTTTGCCTCCTATTGTCGTCAAAATGATTTAATCAGCATACTCAATCAAAATTAATGCAGCATGCACAGCTTCATCACAACAGCATAAAATTATCACGACCTAATGTACCTACATTAAATTTTTCACATTGTTAAATTATCCGTATACTCAATTCGCCTCTCGATAAATCATAGCAGCAGTTAAACTCACTTGCGAAGAAAGAAAATATGCAATTTCAAGCATTACGTAAACCGGAAATAAGTTTTCGGAATTCAAGGTGAGTACTGCTGGAACAACAGATAAACATCTGCGCACGTATTCTGCAGTCTACTGCCTCCATAGAATCGTTATTGCTTCTATTCGTAATGTTTCTACTGTCACGCTCGTTAATCGAAAAGGCAAGAGACCGTTTCAATTCTTTACATTGCCGTTTAGAATAATAAACAACTTTCGAAGAATTCTTCCTCCCCCCCCCCCACATACACACTGACTTCGTTGATTTTTCAAACATTTGTACTAAAACGTGGTTATTTTCATGAAATATTCACAAACTAGCTTATCTATTGGCTGTGTATGAGACAAACGCAAAGATATAATTCAACATTTATGATTTTTATAATTTGCGACAAACATCTTATTTACACCTTTATTAAAAATAATTTGTAAAGTACCAATTTTAAATCAGCATTTTTATTTGTCCAAACTTAAAAAAAAAAAAAAAAAGAAGCTGGTGGCAAAAGAATCCTCTTTTAAAACAATAACTCACGATCCAGACGGTTTCCATCTTCTATGAGGTTCTTGCGGTAGAGAGCTAAAGTTTTATTCGTGTTTTATATTCTCAAAAATACTGGTCACTGTGAAAGGTGGTCGGTCTTGTAAAAGGTGTCAAAGGTGTTCGTCACTCAATGGTTCACTGTACTTATATCATTTTTAAAGTACCTGAACACTTCCTGAAGAGAGAGAGACATCTGAGTGAATGAACAAATAAAATTTTAGTTTTTTAATTAGCGTGGTTATTTATGAATAAAAAATTCTTGTTTCTGCTCCTACGTATTATTGATAAAAGTACATTTCTTTTATAAATAACTTTTGAAATTCAATTATTAACATTACAGAACTGATTAAAACAAACGAAAAAACCTGGAATTCAGCACTGTTTTCACTGCATGAGAGATTCACACCTTCATATTTAATTTTTAATTCTCGATGCATGGCCAGATGCAACTTTTAACTAACAGCAAACAGTTTTTATTTGCATGTTTCTTCTGCTCAAACATTATGACTTTCAAATTACAATTATGACCATCATGTTATAATATTTTAAGTTTTAACCTTATGACCATTGTGTGTCATCGTACGGCCTATTATTCTATTTTCTTTATATATGTGAGCAGAGGTTTAAATGATTTTTTGCCCCCCCCCCTCCAGAAAACTGTCCGCAGACGTTAAAAATGAACTTTTTTTTATTTTATTTTATTTTATTTATTTATTTTTTTTTAATATAAGAAATATATTCGAGCAAGCATTTAACTTTGCACAGACATAACAAGAAATTTGGAAAACATGCGGCGAACAACATATAAGTGTAACTTCTCTCTCCCCCAAAACAATGTGTTAATGCGATCCTCCCTGAATGAGACCAGTGTTTCTCGGAAATATAAATAAATACCGGTATTGAGCGCCTCGAACAATGAGAATCGTCTTAGCGCAATGAAACACAAACCAAAGATTACTTGCACCAACCATTCATCTTATGAGCCTTGCGAGTTCCGCAAAAAAGTGGTGTGTTTTCAAACTGCTAATGGTTTCAGTTTGCTACTGAATTAATGAAGTAATTAATATAAAGAATAACACGATACTAGTATTCTATGTAACTTAAATACTGTGAACTCTCTTTCTAAGATGATCATTACGACTCTAGACATTTTTGTCTTCTCTGCAGGTGGTTGTCTTGCATAAGCGCCAATAATGATGCACAAGCAATATTTTATATTATTTAAATAAAGTGAATTCTCTCTAAGGTTTAAAGTTCTAGATTCCGATTCTTTATAAAGACTAACTTCTTAAAGAGATGACGTTTAAAACCTATAAGTGAATGTGAAAAAATACTGGCCACTTCCAAATGTGGTCAAGGACCTTTGAAATAAACTGAAAATTTCCGATAAAAATTTATGCCTCGCATGCCAATCTAAAAATTCTTTTATTGTCTTATCGCCAAATGTTACGACTTGAAAAAGAGAAAATTTATCTCGCTAAAAATTGCGCATCGTGTTTCCAAGTTTTTCTGCATTGAAATACCATTTAAGAGATTAAAAAAGTGTCATTCCAATGATTATGATATCCCACCTTTCCAGCTTTGCTATTATGATAAGAGTATTCCAAAGTCCTTCCCTTTTACTTGTTTATATAAACTCTTTTCCTCAACATCTGAAACATGATAACATCGTCAGTAATGTAAAAACACTTACTTTACATTACCGACGACTTGCTGAAATCCTACTCTTGATCGCGACGTGAATGCATTTAAAAGTGCTTGGCCTAGATTTATAAAAAGCTGAATTCTTCACAAGAAAAGTAATTTTAAAGGAAACCTAAGGCGTGTATTAAATTCCTTCTGATGCTAAAATTCGTTTCTACGCTACGAAACGGCTTTGTATAAATAATACATTACTATTAAAAAATAGTTAGGTGCAACTCCTGAAATAAAAAAGAAGAGCAGAAGTAAGAAACGTGACTAGAATTATTAACTTCGAAATTGGATACGAAAGCTGTGGCAGCGATATTAAAATGCAATATTTTCCAAGAGCATGTGTTCTAGAATAAAAATCTGAGGTTCAGAGACGATACTTACATTCAAAGAAAAGTGGACCAATAAATGGAAATGTTTTATTTACATTCTTGTGCCAAATTCTATGCATATTATATATAATCTTACACTCCTACAATTTCGAATTTTAGTCGACGGTTTCGATCATGTTTTACAATTCTCTGAATAAAACCATAATTTATCTTTACACATTTGAACTCATGAGCAGTACGTGATCTGTTTACATCAACAGGGCATAAATGATTTTATTCAAAGTCTGAACAATAATAATAAATTATATTATGCAGTTAGCTTCCAAAAACTGTGGATCTTGGCATTTCAATTTATGCCAAAAGCATCTTACAGAGCAGAGTAATGACGAACGTCTTGGTTTTGGGCAAAAGCGGGAGAATCGAACGTGGAAGAATAAACTCTCGCTCGGGGAGGGGGTAGAAATAATTTGAATGAACGAGCATCAGAGAAGGAACCATCAATGGGAGGGCGAAATGCTTTAGTCGACAGGGAAAGGTACTTGGGAGCGAAACGTCATTAGAACGAAAAAGTATATACACGACTGCCAGATGGTTCGCTATGTACATAATTTAATACACATGCATGTTCCATACAGAAAAATCTGCTACCGTTATCGGTATCCAGCTGAAATGAAATAAAAGCCCTAGATTTATTCTAATTTAGTTTTATAGTTCCCTCTCTTTTTTTTTTCCAAATGTCCAGACCCTTTCCAGTCTTAGTAGCCGACTTGATATTCTCCGCGCGACGAAGGGAGCACACGTGGAAGTTCATTGACAAGGGTCATGAAACTTTTCGAGTCTATCTAATTAATTTGAATCTATCTTTATTATTTTATAAGTTATTAAACATCAAAATGGGTCCGGGACTTTATAAACACCCTGTATTTCGGGGACTAGAGGTGGCAATCTAAAACTTTGAACACCTATGTTGACTTCAAAGCACTTTCTTCAGACGTATTCTATAGAAAATGTGCAAAAATATGTGCTGTGATATTTAGGATTGTCGCTGATATTCCAGACATCAAGAATTCCCACCTCTGAAATGAAATTGCTTATTTCTTCTATTAATTTTTAAATATATTTTATATTATAAAAGATTGCATGCGGAAGCGTTAGCGTAGTAAGTTTTCGTCTTCAATAATTGATTTTTAATTTCCCCCCCAATGAAATAAAAGATTAATATACGAAATTTTAAATGACAAGACTCTGAACTTTTCTCGAAGAGTTTCAAAATTTTATATCACTTAAACACAAACTGCCTAAATCGAAAGATTCCAGACTGAAAAATAATAGTATGTACAGTAAAATAATAGTAGAGAAACAATATAAATTGGATCACCAGATAACGTACAACTTTAAAGCACGTTATCTGGCAGAATGCCAGCTACTCCCTAAACTGGTATAAATATCAAGCTGTATTTTGTTCCCTACGATGATCTATATATAAAACTGCATGCGTATAGGAGTTCGGATGTTTATATTATTATCAGATACATTCGACACTTTCACAAGTGATCAATCATTCTTAGAGAGATAGTTATGAATTGATGGTTCACTGGATTTCAGTTTTAGAGTTCTTGATAAGATGGTAATTTCTTCTTAACGTTCTATTGTACAGAGTGGGAAAATTTCCTAACTTGAATGATGATACATTTTAAAGCTGTTTTTACGATAAATATGTAGTAATTTTATCAACCGATCACACGCTTAATACACGTTTAAAATTAATGCTTCGTTCATATTAAATCGAATACAACTAAGATGGCAAACATTTCCGATTTGCGTCAAAAGCAATCTACGACAGTTTTTGCTTTGTTTAAAGTAATTAACGCATTTGAAAGAAAGTCCTGATTTTAATTAAAACTGTGATTTACTTCGGATATGAGAAATTAAATGTACAATCAAACCTGTTTTTGTGCGATGGATAGCGATAAAGATTAGAGTTGACTTTTTTTCAGCTACCATTGTAGTCGACGATCAGTTTTCGCTAAGAATGTTGTTTCACTACATGCCTGGTATACGTCTCGGTAGCCAGATATACAAGATTTAAAATTTGATTGAAATTTTCATATACGCGAAAAAAAAATCGCATAAATTTAAAAAATTGCACAAAACAGGTTTGAGCGTATAATGAAATCTCTGTAGTTTTCCACAAAGCTATGACTATGAATAAAATAACCCTAACCTTACTTTTCGCTTTCCATACGGATAGCTTTTGATATAATAATGAAAATAAAAATGTAAATACTGGCAGCTGATGAACTAGAGCTGAGAGACTGGGTACTTTGCAATTTTATTAATGTCAAGATTTACCGATAAACTTACACTTCTCCTTTGTCAAGAAATTATTTATGGTACCTTAGACCAAGGGTCCCCAACCTTTTTCTTCCTAAAGCATATTCTAGAATATCTATTGGTCGGTGGGCACCATTTACTTTTTCAAGCTGAATTTATAGTTGGTAATAAGTTGGGAATTTATAATTATACATGCCCCCCCCAAAAAAAAATCGGTCGCATTTCGCTTTGTTTTGGACGCAATTTCTAAAAATGAAAAAACGTTCATATAGAATTTTATCGAAAACTAGAACATTTTTTATTATAATCGCACAGCGGCGAGCACACTTTGAACGATCAGCGGCTGCCGTAGTGCCCGCGAGCATAGGATTGGGAACCCTTACCTTAAGACAGTAACAGACCTAATTTAAACCTGAAACAAGCAAAGGTACACATTCGAGCTACTTCTACCGATACATCCTTCTCTCTTAAAATCTCATTTACGATACCTTACATTTAGTGCAAATACTCAATTAATTTTATTGCCAGTATTGCTGACTGGAATTGCATCAACACACTAAATAAATACATAAATAAAATAAAAAGTACTATTACGAAGTCAAATGAAAAATAACATTTAATCGTTGCATACAGTAAATGCACATTTTCATTTGAAGAGCAGTTCATAGACTTTTTATTTCTTTTCCATAAAAAAAAAACAGATTTATCTGAATTATTTACCAGCATTCACACATTATCTACTTACATCCACAGTATTTTTGAAAATATACTAAGATATGTACACGTAGTATGTTTTTAAATATAGTGTGTGGGAGGAATGAATTTTAACTGACATTAAATCAACCCACCCACACTGTTGAATCATTACGGCCAGCCCAGATCAACTATAGCGTTCTCAATAAGCTCATACAAAAAAACAAATATATAAAAACAACATGAAACTTCT
The DNA here is from genome assembly GCA_000611955.2 of Stegodyphus mimosarum. Classification (NCBI taxonomy): domain Eukaryota; kingdom Metazoa; phylum Arthropoda; class Arachnida; order Araneae; family Eresidae; genus Stegodyphus; species Stegodyphus mimosarum. The sequence continues at coordinate 97,346 of KK121931.1, forward strand.
GAAAAATAAAATCAAATAAAAAAATGGAAGGAAAACTCGCAGCACTGTCACATACATAACCCTACATTCTATTTCCTAAAGTCACAGTAAGCTAACGAACTTTCACGGAAAAAGTAAACAAACAAAAATAAAAGGGTTTCACGGCCGAGTGAATATAGTTCCTATTCACAGCAGAGCGCACAGGCGCACGCATCCACCCATACCGACAGACGAGAGGCATAAAGAAAAGCAAACAGATGAGTGGTGGCAGGGAAACCGGAGTGGGGGGGGGGATATCACGCAATTGCAACGCAGAGCTCGGTTGAGCTACCTCAAGGTGACCTTGGTGAGGAGATTCTACAACCAAAGAAGCTGCTGCTATGCGTGGGTCTACTGCTAGACTTTTTTTCAGAGAAATTTTATGACTTATACGAAGATTGACATGCACAAATGATAGACATATATTCAGTTAAATGTCAATTTGAATCAATGGGACTATTTTCCACGGCTTTCCTCCGCCCTCTGCAGAAAGAAAATCGATGTTGCAGGTACACTTTGCCATCCCTGAGGCAAATTTATTTCAACGAGATCGGTGAACTTCAAATATTAAGTCTAATCGAGGTTTTTTTTTCAGCAATGGGAAAACAAGTCAATCTACGAAACAGACTAATTTGCACCAGTATGACAAACTAACAGAAACTTGATGTACTTTGTAATCAAGACAGAATAATGGCTTCTTATGGAAAACGACAAAAACAACTTTAGGTCAAATAAAATAAATTAGAACTACATTATTGATAGTGAAGCTTGTTTTTGGAAGAAAGTTGCAGCTACGAGTAAATAAAAATGGTATGTACATTCATTAAATACCAAACTACAAACAAAACAGATGGAATATATCGTAATTTTCTAAAGTACATTTTAACAGATTCAGCAAGTGCTGATCAGTCTAACGGTCTAATGATCTGTGTTCTGACTAGTATAAAATTTATGCAAAATACATTGTTGTCTTTATAAAATAAAATCACCTCGTAAACTATCATCATTTCAAAAAGTGACTATTATTTCTGAAATCATAGACAAACATGTATGGGGCAGCCACCTCCAAAAAGATCAATATCATTTCAGATGTTGGGTGATCATCTTAAGAAGATTCCACTGCATTTAATATCCAATATATAACCTATACTAACTAAATTAGCACGTCATCTGATAAAACTTCATTTAATTTAAACGCAAAAAAATAATTATTTCGGAAAAGTTTGAACCACGCATTTATAACATAAACGCTGCGCCTTGTTTTTTCGAACATTTGAGAAGACTCAAAAGTCTATTTATCCTTAATGTTCTTTGCACATTTGTATTTACTGCCTACACTCCTCAAACGACTGGCATTAGACGATAGCGTATGTGTACAGCCATTTTGATTCTTGTCATACAGTACGCACAAGCTAATCGAGCAGTTTGTTATATGAGCTGATGTTCTACGAGGCATTATTAGACAGCATACATAGATCGTAATAAAGGATTCGGACAACTGAACTGTTGAAAGAATGTGTGAAGCAGGCATTCATACAAGTCTTATGCTTCGTTAACTTCCCACAGAACAATGCGAAGCATCATTTTTCGCTGCAATAAAGGTGTTCCCGCGGATTTTTTGAATACAGGTTTGGGTATGCTTTGCCATAGCCAGGGTTTCCAAGGGATCAATGTTAAACACGGGGAAAACAACGAAAGAGTCCAAAATCACAAGATTTGAATACTTTGTAGATAACAAAGCACGTAATTTTATTCCTGGATTAATAATTTCTTCTAACAAATATTCTCCATTTTACATCACTACGAGTGCCACAATTCTACATAAACTTATTGCATTTTTTTTTAAATGGACAATACAGCGAACAATAAAATACAACCTAGCGAAGCAACAGCCAACTGAAAAAGTGAATGCCCGCTTCAGCAGGGCCTATACATGTGACCAGAATCCTTTGTTTCAGCTTTGATGGGTCTACGCAAGTCCATTACGTAAAGGTAAGATTTCTACGCAATGCAGATGACTAGAAATGACATAATGCGAGTGAGTTTTTCAATGACGCTGTTTACAAAAAGTTATTACTATTTTTAAAACAGAGATGGGAAGTACCCAAATTAAAAAGAGAAACTATGAGATTATTCTAATTTAAATTATAATATATGTATATATCATGTTAACTGAAATGGAATTTGATATAAAAGGGTAAATACGTCGCAACTCCCCCTCCTCTTCGTTCTTCTCTTGGCTGTTTTCTTCTGCTGCTTTTAGCTGTGTTGCCATGCCGCTCTCCACGCAGAGTTTATTTTTCTAATTTCGCGCAGTGTTTAACAAGATTTAAGCTGTATAAAATTGTGGGGTGCATAGCGCACCCATAGTGCATTATCAGGAAATAAAATTATGTGTGGAATTTACCGTCAAATCAGTCGTCGAGCATCATCTTTCTAACTAAGCAGTAAATTCTCTTTCAAGTTAAAATGCAGAGAACCATCGTTAATCCAGTTGTAACTTTCTTTCACCAAATCATCTTATTACAATAGCACAGTCTTATTACATATATATAATGTGTGTGTCAATGTGATTCATAGGCAGGAAAAGTAGTTCAAAAATATTCATGATTTCAAAAAGAAACGTCAAGAACAGAGAATATTCCTAAGCACACGAAACTATTCTTCAAGTAGTAACGTAACTATTACGAAATTATCTATGAAGACAATCAGAATTTCATTTGCGTTAAGTCATATACAAAATATTTATGAAATGAATGCACGGTGTAACTCCCCCCCCCAAAAAAACAGATTTCAAAAACTATAAAGTGGCAATGAACCACTGTCTTAGAACTTTTCATTATGTCATAATTAATGAGAAAGCAATACGTTAAGACCCCGCTCTCTAATCACTACTGCGCATGCGACTGATACTGAAAACACGCAATGGCCATATTACCTCTGCGGTCATACAAAACAACTAACTGATATAAAATACATAAAATGCGGAACACTGGAACATTTTACATTATTATTTAGTTATGATTTTGAAGCAATTAGCAGAAACGTATGAATCGAGATAACACTCGCCTGTTCATCACCGAGACTCGAAAATACTTTTACTTGAGGTTACAGTAGGTTAAATATGGACTATTATTCGGCGACTCTACAACAATTCTAATAATTATTCCCACAGAATCTTATCTCGTGTATAGTATACAAACATAAGACATAAAAAATAACAATGAATAATGACACTAGAGTCATTTGAATTTAAGATTACGTCTTTTTAGGACCGCTGAACGCAATCTGCCACTCTTTAAAATGCCCACAAAGTTGTTTGACAGGTGCATAGTGATAAGTATTCAAGTAAATGATGCCAGACGCTTTTTGTGAAGAGATTTATTGACAGTATTGTTAATTTATATTTTCGTCTCTTTTTGAGTTACGTCTATTATCGTAGACGTAACTTCTTTATAGCGCTCCCAATACTATACACCCACAAAGTAACAGTAAGTTAACTAAAAAAGTTTCTATGTCTTTAGACTGATTTCCTTTCTCTAGTTTAGAGGAAGAAACCTTAAGTGAAAAGGTTCTGGATATCTCAATAAAAATTTAACGGAATTTCTCACGGCGATCCATTCTGTACAGCACTTTTTGAAAGATAAACATTGGTATTGAACCTTACTTACTCGACCACTTCGAGACAACCAAAATAATTTGGAAAGATTGGTAGTCATCTTACAGAGATCCGCTTTGAAAAAACGACTAACTTCTCAAAAAAAAAAAAAATAAATACATACCGCAGGAACTATGAAGATGCACTAATAAATTAATTTAATTTCCATAAAATTCTAGAACGACCTTTTGCTACATTTTACAGGAAAACAAAATCATATCTATTTTGCAATACAGAGATTTCTTTAAAATACTTCAATTTAATTTCGTTCTAATTCATTTCACTCAAAATCGATTTACGACTAAGCGCGCGTCATAAATATTACTATAACCCTTAATAACTTTCAAAAATGTGATGTTCAATACGAATGTTTCTTGATATTCTGTGAAATGCTGGCCATTTTCAGAGGTAGTCACTTACGAGACGTGATCACCATGAGATGTTTCAGCGTATTACCTAGGTATCAAAAAAAGCACAACAAACATTCAATTTATATTATACTTTCAAACGCTTAAACTTTATTTAAAGAAGACTCGCTTTTCACTAAATTTAGCCCGCCAGTGGCCAAGTGGATAAAAACCGCTGAACACTCGCTAGATCAATGTGAGTTCAAATTCCGGAGCATGGAATAGTCGTTGTACTGGGGTTTTCACGGCTTCCCCTCATGTTTACTTTATTACACGCCAGGTTCCTTTAAAAAATCTTCCAAAAAATTATTCATAACTTGGGTACCCTTCATATATATGCCTTAATCAATCAATCATTAATTTCATAGAATAAATTCGATGTAAACTATTTTTGTTATTCAAAAGGTTTTGCCAGTCACCAGTCGCGAGAGTCTTAAGCTGTAGTACATTTAACTCTTTATCCTTGACTAGGGTTCCTAAGGAATGAAAGTTTTTTTGGCCCCCCCCTGATAATGTAAATAGAAATTATCCTATCTTAGAAAGCCTCCCACGATGAAATGAGTCCAAAGGCATTACATACTCTGATATAATAAAAGTAGCAAATACTTCAAAAGCCTTTATTAAAATTACTTATTAATTTGTTTCATTCTTTTGCTCCCTACATGATTTACTTATTCATCCTTGCTCAAAATATGTCGTAAGTTGTGAGAAAATTTCCGTTATCAGCAGTTATAGAGACAGCAAATAATACTGAAAGACAGTATTGCAAGCAAGACAAGTTATAAAAAAAATGAAATACCTCAAAGCTCTGTACTTTTGGACCCGTCCTCACTCAGATAAAGACTAGATCTCATGACAAGGCGTAAAGCACCACCACATAAAGAAAATGCACCATTGCTATTCTCTTAGAACAATGGCCATTTTCAGATGGAGACAAAAAATTGCGCAACAGGAAATAATTTCTGGATTTCGGCAGACAACAGCACGCTCTCTGGTAAAATAGGTACGGAACAATCAATCTGCTTTTATTATCGTTTGGTCACTATCAGATTTTGAAGGCAATGGAAAATACACACACACACACAAGAATGAACACAGGGAAGACAAAGAAAGAAAGGGATAAAAACAGAAACGGGGGAGGGAGTGAGTGACGTCATATGACTTGGGGATTTCCATTTCCAGGGATAGGACATTCGTCTACATGAACTTCACTTACAGCCATTAAGAAAAATATTAATAAGAGGCGGATCAGTAATAGACGGATCCTTAAACCCTTAGCTTCATAAACATTTCGTAAACACGCCTTCAAATACGGACACCTGTGCCGACTTTAAGCCTTGCATATTACAGAGATCTTTTCTTAACATTCTACAGAGTAATTCAGAAAACATCATGCGATCTGAGGTCAAATAAAATGATCAGTAGAGAGTGGCTCATGAGAAAGTAACCCACCTTTCATACCAGTACCCACGCTCTTTGAATGATGCTTTCTGTCTGCTGAAACTGACTATTCGTCTAAAACAGTATTCCAGCTTTATTTTTCTAATCATTCGTTCTATGTACAGCAGAAGGGCGTGATTACATTTTCGTTGTCCACTTTGCATTATGTGCATGAGTAACGGAGAAAATATGTCGAAGCTTTGTTGTCAAACCGCAGGGCGCTAGTCTGTTGTTTAAAAGATTTTGCGAATAAGTGAAAACAGTATCTAAACAACATACAACTTTTTGCGTATACGTTTAGAAATTACCGACGCAGTGCACCAGGCAATTCCTATTTAAACATCCAAAGACAGAAATCGCATGCCTAATTAATGTCTGGAGCTAAAAGTCTCCAGATTAGCCCGGCGATTTTTATCTTTGGATCAATGTGAGAAAACACGTGTGCGTGCAAGACAGATAGCAAAGTCTACAAGCTTGAACGAAGTTATGAACACATTTTTCCTAATTTCAAAACAGTTACCACTACAAAATGGAATGCCTCAGGTAGAAATTTTCTATCGCCTTAACATTTAATGCACGTGCTTAGGGAGGGGGAAGAGAGAGAGAGAGAGAGAAAAGACAAAGAAAGGAAAGAAAAGGAGAAAGAAAAAAATTTATATGTAAATTTTAAGACATTATCCTTTTACAATCATGTATTATTTACCATTCTGCCTTCTTAATTGGTAAAATTATAAGAATTTGAAATCGGATGAATCTTTCTGAACGATCCTCTATTTTTCACTTCACTTTCCTCCCGTTTAAAAATTACATAATTCTGTCGCTTATATTTAGTTGCTCATCAAACAAATTTACATTGCTTTATTGCATAATTGCTAGAGTTATGAATAGTCATTCATATATATTTTTCCCGAGAGAGATTTTATCATCACTGTTTCTTAGTTACTTAGCAAACTTACCAGTGGACGCTCTTTTTAAGTCCATGAGAACTGAAAATAGAACAAAAAAGAAAATTCAGTATTCAACTAAGTAGTTTACAAATCAAATAAAAATAATCAATCAAAACAAATTTAACTGTTATCAAATATCTATCCAACATAAGCACTAAGTAGTACAATTTAATGTTTTCACTAATGCAAAGTAACTTAAAATGTGAAGAAAATAAAGAAAACGTCTACTTATATGTTAACTTTTACATTTTGTTTTTATTAAAAAAGACTGATCGAATTTGGAAACGAGCCACATTGACTGACTGCCACAGTAAATGTTCTGACTTTAATCTGATCTGCATTAATTCACAAACGATTCCTCTGACGTAAGTTTCTAATGTGCTATAAATCTCCGATGGTATCATATTTTGGATAATTATTAATAATAAAATCATTCAAGCCATATAATTTCCCACAGCTCTTCAGAACTCTCCTTCTCCATTTCACATGGAAAAAATACAATATGATAATGCATTTATCAATATGTATATTTGAAAGAAATATTGGAAGTTGCTTGTACAAATAAAACAGGTGAATCCGCAAGAAATCAAACATTCGTCAAAAATGGCAGAACCTTTCGGTCATTTAGCTGTCTCATCAGCGAAAGCATTCCCCGTGTGCCCCACATGAAGGAAACCGACATAAAACCGAAACAAAGAAAAAACATACGTACACATTAAACCTCACGCAACACTCGAACTCGCGCCCTTCCTTGTCTTTGGACTGGCGGCCAACCTTCACTAACCATCATACCGTTTACGGCGACATAATAAATGTAAGTATAATAAGCGTTAAAATTTAGTTTTGAAAAATGATTTATGCAAATAAATAAAGGCGAAACATAATCCACTTCTAAATACAGGATAACGAAGGAATTGAATTACCTTATTTAAAACTTACCCTTTTAAAACAAATAGTCAATGTAACACTTCTACTCTCACCTATATAATAAAAGTGGCAAACCAGAATGCATCCCAATATAACGCAGAACTTATTCTTTATAAAATAATAAATCTATTTAACATTCTACCTAGCACGTTTCACTATACAGTTTTCTCTAGAACAATCTACTTAATAACTCTTGATTTAACCCTGCGTATACATAGACAGATAAACTGGGGTAATCGGAATAAACTGATACAATTCTAATCTAGATGAATAGAATTTCAACAACCTTCTTCCCAACACTTGAACATCGATAAGAAATTTAAAGCATTGCAATAACGACGGGTGCTACAGACTACACATATACTAGCGTCCGATTTTTATACATATATATAGAGAGAGAGAGGAGAGGGAGGAAATAACGCAGCTGCTTATGTCCTTGACTAATCGCACTTTTTCTACAGTAGACAGACTTTTTAAATATTTCGAGAGGCACAAATAAAAGCATAAATAAATGATCACAACATTTCCAGTATATAATAAAGAAAAAACATCAGTGTTTATACAGCTGCGGAAATCTTAGAAATACTCCTTATGCCCTAAAATGGGTATCAAATTTTTTAGCATGCTCACAACGAGAGCACAACGGGTGAATAAGAAAACGTTTCAAATATTTTTGTTTCAGTTCACCTCGAAAGAAATTTATGTTTTCAGTTAATATGTTAAATTATCTCAAGGCAAAATAAATTCAGTACACATGATCATACTTCAGACACCGAACAATGATAAATGCAAAGAAATCTGCAAGCAATATTTATCGTTCACGCGCAGTGACTAGTGTTGCCACTACGCTTGGCTTTAAATTTGTCTTTCAAGTAGCCTCGCGCACTGCCAATTTCTGATGCGCTGCCATTTAGCAAAGTAATAAGATCTTTAACTATCTAATTTAATGAATTTAATATTAATTAACAAATTAAAAACGAATATGCAGGTTCTGTACAATTTAAACGTCTACTTTTTTTATTAAAAACCCTAGTTAACATAAAATATACTAAATTTATAATTTTTTGAGCATTTCCAACTTTGCTGAGATTATTAAAAGATGCTCCTATTACCATATGTTTAGTTTTAAATTTAAGGTTCACTTTTTCTTTCATATGTCGGACTGTAATTTGAAGTTTTTTACACTGCAATTTTTCCTTTTATTTATTTATGTATTTTTTATATTTATATTTTTTGACTTCCAGTCTATAAAATCAGCATTTATCATGTACGCGCACTATGGATTGGCACAAATCAAGCAAACTTAGGTAAGTTTAGAGTCAAGCTTTTTTATTTTTATTATTTTTATTCTTTTAATTTTATTGGATAATCTTAACAAGCTTAATCCCAGCTCTATAAACCAAAATAATATTGAAACACCTCAATGAAAATTTTATCTCTTGCTTGAGAGTTATATGTATAAAAAAATTAAAATTTATAAAAATCCTATCAGTATTTTATATTTCTCTCAAATTCGTTGTTAGTTAAATGAAAAGAAACCCATTTTTAAAATATCACACACGAATATAACTAATCAATTGAATATGAACAAAGTCTTATAAATAAATAATTCAAATTACTTTTTAATTTTACTTTTTACAGCATTTTAAAGTTGTAAACAACAGTATATAAAGTTCAATTTCGTCAAAATCCAATCTACTAAAAATCTATTACACGCATTCTACAAAAATGAGTATAAGATTTAACTTCTCAATTCGAAAAGATAAAATTAACGTGATAAATCGTGAGATAATAAAAAATACTTTTATCTCAAAAATTCCACTATCAATTCAAGGAAATTTAACTTGCATTTAACATTATTTTGTCCACACTGATACCGGACGTTTCAAGTAACTTCAGCATGTGGACCTGTTTACAAGCTCAAACCGTTGGCAGACACAACACACATGATCATTTAAAGGAACGGCTTCAAACATGTGTTTGAAGAGCAGCGCATAAATTTCGTTCTTTTCAAAGATGTATTTCAATGTATAAATTAGGAAGATGTTCCAGATCTCCGACCATTCATATGATATTCCACATCGCGCTAGGCGTTGCTACCATGAAAAGACAGCCTGGGAGGCGGAGCATATGACGTCACTCTTTTCTCATTGGTGCCAGCTGACTGAGAATGAGGAACAATACTATCGACGTTTAGAAGTCTCGTTGCCTGTGGATGCCTTAGAGGTTTGTTATGTTCTGTTTGAAATTACAGAATTAAAAAAACAACCCTCTAAATCGTATTCAGATTAATTTTGGGGAATATTAATCTTTTGATTAAAATAAAAAGTTTCACACTTTTAAAGTCCGATGACTATGTAATGTAGAAAATTTAAACAGTCCTTTAGTTTCATTCAAATAATTTGAAAGTGAGGGTTAAATGATGCTACTCTTAAGAACCTTTCGATCCGTAACCAAATCAGCATAATTTATTAATTTTTTATTACATTTTATAATTTGTTTTAATTATGCTAGAATATCCTTTTCAAATTTATAAATTAAATATCTGTATTTTAGAAAACAGAAACACTTATTTTAGAAGAAATATTTTTATTTATGTATTTTAGCAAGCCTAAATCGTCCTATCAAAAGAAATATTAATTTTTATTTATTTATTTTAAAATGCCTAAATCGTTTACTTCAAATCAATCTATAAAATTAATCCAAAAACAGGATGCCATAATTGATAAAAAAAGGGGGAAGGTAAAACGAGATATAAATTAAGGTTATATTTTCAATAACAAAGTTATTCGAAATTTCATATTAAACATGATACGATGAATCCATTAATACACAGAATGCCTAGGAGTATTACTTAATTTTTCCAGTTAAAATACTCAAACTAATAAAAATAAAAATAATAAATATGCAACTAAATTTATTCTTCTTAAATTTTTTTAGTTAAAAAAATTAATGTGCGAGCAATGAAATATTTATTATATTTGTTATTTCTAAATACTGTAAATGTCTCAATAACCGATTGTTACACAATTTAACAACATAAAATCCACTTATATCCATGAATATGCGCCGATTTCAAAGATACGGCCAAGATATGAATTAATAATATTTTACTGTTTGTCAGGCACTTTTAACAAGCGATTCCATGTTACACTTTGTTAAGAACTGGCAGTAAAAGTAAAATCGGAGAGGAGGAGGAGGATGGTAATAAAAGGTCTAGTAACAGTGCACATAAAAACATTCCAAATACAGGACATGGAAACACTGCAAAAGTATTCCAAATAGAGAATGGCGGATTTTTAATTCGGGGGAGGGGGTTTACTTCATCCCATCCAAATTCATTTAGAGCTCTTCTAACCATAGTTTGAGGAGGCTTTGTGAAGTTTGGCTCTCGCGAATGCGATTTACGCGACCCATAAACCCATCTCTAACAATTATTTGCATATGATTTATATTTGTCACGCATTTTGTCGTATATTTGTCCATATATTTGTATTTTATCGTATATAATAAATTTAATCGTACATTTGTCTCGTAAATAATTTTCATAAGTTTATATTTGCATCTTAAAAACATACCAAACGATTTCTTAGTCGCTTCCTAAAGCTATCAATATAAATATTACATAACCTTGCTCTAATATATTTATTGTGACATATACAATAATAGATAATTAATTCCATTTATTTTGCGCCAACTGCTGCTACAAAGGTAAAAAAATTGTAAGCAAAAAAAAGCTATCACTTTTTGTTATCAAGCAGCTTTGGGCACTTTTTTAAATTTTAAATTAATTTTTTTATCTATTTCACGCAAGCTTAAAACAACAGAGTACTTAAAATTTAGGTTATTACATTTGGTTTTGTTTGTTCGTTCTAGATTTTATAACTGCCATTGCTTGTTCCCACTACTTTGGAGCAGATCTGTTTCTGTAATTAATTTTATTTTTTTATTTTTGCTTCCTGATAAAATTGTTATCTGCTTCTAACGAAGAGTTGCAATTTCGTGTAATATTTCCATTTTTACTTCCTTGTACAAAGTAAAGAAAGTACTATAATCGCAAAAAAATTCGGATATCTCAACGAAAATATCCGTGCTGAACCCCTCTCAAATCCATTTGAACGATTTTTTTGCATGACATCTGTACGTCCATACAGACTCTTTTTTTCCAAAACGGATTCAAAATATATTTTTTCGTGATGTTTGTACGTGTCACAAAACTCAAAAATGATTTGTCGCAGAACACTGAAATTTTGTGTATGGGATTACTACTGTAACATCTAGTTGTTGACATCTATTTTATTTATTTTTTTGTTTGTTTGTTGTTATATATACACGCAGACCTACCCCTTACCCCTCTTAACCCGCTCAGTGATCTCTATTTTTTTCCCCCTTATATAACGGTAAATTGTATATTTTTTGCTTTAAAAGCGATTGGATTATGTTGTTCTTACGTTCCAATTAAAATTTTTATGGCTTTAGTTAACTTGCATGCAATAGTTGTAGAATTATGAGCAATTTAAAAGGGCAAGTTTCGCTAGGCTTAAAATGGCGACTATTTATTTACATCTCAAATGCTTAGCAGTTATAGTGAATTAAGTCAGTCGGTGTATCAACTTCAGTGTCTTTTTACCTAGTGGGTCCAAAAGTTAACTTTAAATTTTGTGTACCGAAAATTTAGTCTTTCTTCCCGTTTGCCGAATTGCTTATTTTTGCGTAGAAACTCTAAAACTGTTTCTACTTTTAACTGTAAAATTATTTTTTTAACTGTATTTGATGTTTTATGTTTTTCTGTATTTTACAATTTTTAAGAAAGATGTTCTGACTTTTTATGTATTTTTGCCTTGTTGTGAAGTAAGAACTGAATTGATTGAATGAGAAATATATTTCTGATGAAATTCCGAGGTAATTTGTTTAAATGAAGATCAGCCAAAAATGTGTATAATTTAATAGCCCATACAAGGAAATCATGTGGTGTCCACATTAAACTTTTTACATTAACTGCGATTTATTTTTAACTGTTTTTTATTTTCATTTTATCTTTCACTCTTTTAGGCTTGAGAATCATGAAGGAAAAAAAAAAGTCTTACAATCTAACTGTGGATTACAGATATAAAAATATGTTACAGCAATAAAATTTACACTGGTATCATAAATATAACTTCAAACGAAAAGAATGCGATTTTTTTACCTCTGTAAGAAACTAACCTGCTTCAGCTTTTTTACTCCATTTTACAGATTTATGTTTTTTAACGTAAACGTATTCGGAATAATAGTTTGGTTAATTAACTATTCAAAGCAAAGTATGGCTACGTGCCTACGAATAAGGAAGATTTCATGGAGGAATTCTCAGGGGTAAATCGCTTCGTATTAGAAAGCTCCATGCAGCCAACCTACTTCAGCAAAGCAGAGTACCAGTACCAGTACTCTACGGCTTTCACAACATCGTTATCGACGAGCCTTCATAAAGAATAAATCGAGAATTTAAAAAATAAATTAATTAATTGGCTACAGAAACATCGACCCTCCACTTACATTTATTCGCATAATATGTCTATATTTAGGTATACATTATTTAATACCTAGGAATGTTTCGAAGAATGTAAAAAAATTACTAATTTTGTAGGATTTGTCCATTACCTATTAATAATGATGATTTTACTTATTTTAGACGAAGACTCTATCTTAATTTTAATGAAATTCCAGTAGAAAGAAGGTCAGGAATTATACATATTTAAACTTATACTTTGGAAGACATTTATTATTGTATAACTATTAACGACAACTTTGTATTATATTTTAAATTTCTACAGTTCATTTAGTAGCTATTAATCAATAATGGAATTGCTCAAAAACATATTTTTAATTAATTTTGTTTTTAAAAATTCTTTTAATAGATTTATGTATGCTGAAATATTAACAATAATTAAAGCTGTATTAAGCTTTCTCATTCAAAATGTTTACATTTTAACTGAAACAGAAATGTGATCATATACATCTTTGTCTTTCACTAGTAATGAAGCTGATTGCTAATATACTAGAAAATACACATCAGGTCTTGAAGGAAAAGCCCTTTTAAAAACTGTAGAATCTTAAACAAGATACACAAGTCCTACAAATTCCTCCCGTTGTCACACCTCCTGAAGTTTGCCTCTTTGCCATGAGCTGGCTGTACATTAAACACAGGTAACCCAATCAAGATAAAACAAAGACATACCCGTAATAAATGTAAAAATTATCAATCTGTAAATGAAGTTCTAAAATAACACGTGACAGCCGCAAGGTCAGTGTTAATAAACTAGTAAATTATCAACTGGGGAAAATAAAATTGTACAGGGCTTTAGATATTTACGGTACGAAATAAGCGAAGGACAAATAAAGGTCACACCAGTCACTCTTTTTTTTTTCTTCCCCCTCCGCTTTTTTTCTTCTCTTTATTCATTGCGAAGTGCAGGAAAAGGATGTCCAGGTGAACGTTTCTCCCTGCCATTTTTTTTTAACGCTTTCTGCATGTGTGAGTGTGTGCGTGAGCAACAAATCTCTACCCCTCCTCTCTCTTTCCCAACCTCTTCGGGCAGGGATTAAAACAGGTTATTTTACTTCCCTTGAGCATTACTTCCGACAGATATATTGCTCATGTTTACCGCCAGGTGGAGCCTTCGTAACTGTCGGAATTCCAACACACACATTCAAAAAATAAAAGAGTTTTTTTCCTATGGCTGAAAGACCATGGTACTATCATTTGCATTAAGATGTTGTTTAGCAACTAATGTCTTCGTATTATATAATTTACATAGTTATTTATATATTCTTATTTTTTAGCATTCTTACAATATATTGAGATAGCATTGATTGAGTCACAGCCTAAAAACATGTGTCTTCCAATACTGTTTTACAATTTCAGTTACCTGTAAATATGGACAACCGTCTTTAAAAGATTTTACTTACAACTAAGTCAAGAGGACTGACCATCCCCCACTGACCTCAGGGAAAAAAAATTGTACTTTCTGTATCTATAAATAATTACAATAACATATAAAATCTGTTCGAAAACTGAACCTTTACGTTTGTGAAAATTAACGTTGTTACATCACCACATTGCATGTTCTATGTAATATTCATCAGTTTCATATTACAAATAACCCTAATCCTTTACAGATATTCTACTTAAAAAAGATACTTTCATTGCATTATTAATGTTGATTATTACATCCGTTATAACTTACTACTTCGCTACACCTTCGTACACTATTCATTTTTAAATTGGGTAAAAATTTAAATTAGGCTGATTACCTCTAAATCAACGGGAAATTTTCTGCCTGTATCAGTTAAACCTGCAAGTTCAGCCTAAAACCAAAAACAAAGCATCTGTGTAAAGCAGAACTTGACTGTGTTATTTCAAATATTCTTGAAAGTAGCACTGTCATTTTTACGACCAAATATAAATGAAATTATCAAAAAACATCAAGCTCAAATTTCTCATTAAAAGTATTCTTATTATTAACTTGTAATTATCCCTTAATAAACGTACTGCTGTTTTTAATAGTACATATTATTTTACATTCAAAATTATTATCATAAACTATTTTAGACAGTGTATAATAGGTAAGTAAACAGCTTTTTAACTTATCGTTTTCTTTGTGTGCCGCCAAATTTTTAAATCGTTAAAAGTGTGCCGCGACAAAAAAAAAAGGTTGAGAATCACTGCGCTATTGTTTAATTTATTACAACTCATTTACCAAATTTTGAATATAAAAAAGCACAAGGTTCATTTTCATTTACATTATTTTTTATTCAGTAAATACACCTATAAAGCATGATCTACATAAACAAATCAATATTCAGTATTGCAAAGTGGGAGAAAGCGTAATTTATTATGACAAATCATTGGATGGTTGTTTACTTTCGAAGGCTGGAACTAGGGTGTTACAGCTATTGGAAAAATTGCCAGCCAATTAAGAGGCTTGAAAATGACAGTTAAATGCAAATTTATTTTCAATTAATCTTTTTACTGCGGCGGGATTCAGAACTTGAACCCCTTATAAAACCAGTTATAAACAAATCCATGTCACAAGAAATCATTACAAATGCAAAGAAAAGATAAAGCATGCATGCAAATACGAAAATGTTCTACGGTTTAGAATTTTTGCAAAACTAAAAATTTATATATTGCCTCGAAAAGATTTATTTCTTATAAATCTAAAGTAAATAAACCAAAGTACATAGAATCCCATCGCTAGAAATCTCCAAGTAAAACACGATCAAATACGAAATTATACTGAATCAAAAGTGACATAAATAGGGAGTGTTTCCGATAATACACTTACTATAAACACGAAAAGTTATTTTTAATTAGAAATTTAAGATGGATAGAAAGAAAAGTTTGTTTGGGTTGGGTTTGGTTTAAATGCTTACATCAAAGCATCGATGGCTACCTACCTACGCGGTGGGTTGCTTTCGTGGAGGGCTTTCTAAGGAAAACTGACTCGTATACGCGTTAAGCATGCGGAAAACTACGGAAACGCCTATGCAGCCAGCCTTTTCGCGGAATACGAACGTCGGACCGAATTACCAGTATTTAGCGACTTTAACCGCTCGGCCGCTCTTCGGTCGAGAAGGGGAAAAAGAGAAAAGAAAAAAAAGAAAGAAAGGGGGGAACAAGTCATAATAAAGTCACATATATTACAAACAATACGTGCATTTGTGTTATCTTATGCTAAAGCAGAGATAAAAAAGAACATAACAGACTGTAAGATGCACTACAGATTCAAAAATGACATTAAAGTTCGAAATAAAATAACTTTAAAGACATGTTGGAAACGTTTGTAAAAATCATAATATTACTTAAATATCTCCCGTTCTACTGGGCCGATTGACGAAATTCAAATTCTGTTTTTCATGTCTCGAAAGCGCGACTTAGGCTACGTATTAGATTTATATATAGCATTGTTCTAACACACGTATTTTGACACAAAATGGGACTTTTTCTGAAACGTCATGCCAATTTTTTTCTCATATTTCAATTCTACGACTTAAATTACGCCATGCTGCCAAGTTTTGTAAAAATCGCACGAGTAGTTTTTAAAACATTGGCTCTCAAAATTTTAGCTCCTCTATGTTAAATGAATTTGATATATATTTATTAATATCTCTTTTCTTTTTATTAAAATTATTTGATTCCTTCTTGCAGAATTCGAAATTTAGGCTTAATCCAAATATAATTTGCACTTTTTTTTATGATTTATTTTTTTAATTTGTATTTTTAAATATTTTTGATATATTTTTCGAAAAGATTTTTGTAATACAACCTATAAAATTTTTAACATCATCTTAAAGTAGATGTACTTCTAGGCACACCTGCAAAAAATTGAAGTTTTTTATTCAAAATTTCCTAAGATATACATGAATTTACATATTGGCGTGTTTTGAAATTTCGCATATTCGCTATAAGCGATAATAACGCCAAAAGAAGAGGGGGGAAAAAAGGGAAAATGGGTTGCTATAAACTAAGAAGTCGCTCAGTGAATTATTCTTGGCACAACTGAAAAAAATGCCCCAAGATAAATTTTTAAAAATTTCGTGCCAAATTTTACAAAATTTAATATTTAGGCATAATTTGAGTCGTAGAATTGAAATATGGAAAAAAATTGGTATATCATTTCAGAAAAGTCCGATTTTGTGTCAAAATACCCATGTTAGAGCAATGCTATATTTATATATATCTAATATATATCCTAAGTCGCGCCTTCGAGACATAAAAAACGCAATTTGAATTTCGTCAATCGGCCGAATAAAACGAGAACTGTCTTTTCTCCGCCCCCCCCTGCGGCGCAGCATGCATTCCTTCTTCAAGAATAAGTATTACATCATTTTGTGCTATCATTTCCCAGCATTGCGAAAACTCTTACCCATTCGCTTTCCAGAGTTCAGACAAACATTTTCGGAGTACTCCAGCTGCGTTCTCGTTGCCGTCCCCTCTACCTAACCCCTGTTCGCTGCTCTCCAATATCTTCCACTGTTTAAAATGTAACTGCGTATATAAAACTGTGAGGTGCACACTGTACCCATCGTGTTACGTGATATCTGCAAAATGTGCATCTATTTTTTCGTGAAAAATGATGTTTTATCTATCAAGCTAGTTGTGCTTTGTAAGAATTCCTGTAATCTACGCAGCAATGTTTTCGCCATGATGAAAAAGTATTTGGTGCTTTACTTAGTCAAGCTGTCATCAAATATCCAATTAACCGTAACTAAATATACATGTGTGTGTGCGCGTGTAACATGGGTATTAAAATATAATACTCATACCGAGATATTACATAATGTATATCGCGCTAGAAAAATATTTTATTAACTACGAAGTGAAATTAATTGCATAACATTTTATTAATTGCAAATATCCGCAATTGTCACCTAAAATATACTATAAAATAAACTAAACGCATTTTAAATTATGTATATTAAATATGTTACAGATTTAAAAGATTAAGAAGAGCATTCAATGCTATCTAAATCATTCAGTTTGTCAACCAATGCAGCTTGAAAAGATCAAGCGGCAACATTCTGAAAATAGTTTACTTACTTATCAGCTTTTGAAATAAATTAAAACTCCCATGTCTTAAAAATGACGGTGTCAAGCAAAGTAGATGATAAATGACATGGCGACGTAATGTAAGCCCCCCCTCCCAAAATTGTAAAGATTATCGTAAAGATATTTCTAACCTCAAGAATATGCAGTAATTAATAATTTTTTATGGCTCAGTTTCTTATGACACAGGTAGGGAAAAATATGGACTTTAACATACCACTGTTTTTAAATGTCACATTATGAAAAAATGTAATACTTGTAATAAAGCATCGTAAATTTCTGATCTCATTTTTCGATATTTATTTACAACAACGCATCGACAAAAAATTTATATATTTCTACAGATTTCTTTCTACAGATCGCCATTTCAGTTACAAAATATCTGTTCTAACGGTACAATAAAAAGCTTATTTAAAAATTTTAAATTTCATTTAAGGATGATAAAAAGAATCTAATACAACTTAAGACACGAAGTTCAA
Source organism: Stegodyphus mimosarum (assembly GCA_000611955.2). Classification (NCBI taxonomy): domain Eukaryota; kingdom Metazoa; phylum Arthropoda; class Arachnida; order Araneae; family Eresidae; genus Stegodyphus; species Stegodyphus mimosarum. Next base: position 115,807 of record KK121931.1, read on the forward strand.
GGAGCCATTTATATATTAACACATTTTTCAGCGGGACCTGCTAAAAAGAAAAATCATCACATTCGTTTCGTTTGGAAGTTTGAAACTGGTTACATACCGTACTTAAGTAAAGTTAAATCACATACAGAGAGGTGAGAAACTTAGTGAATCCCTGTCGGTTGACATGCATACCGCTTAATCAATTTGATGATCAAGAATTCCATGTAACAGCAAACAGCCAAATTCTTGAATGCCAAAAACGGCCAAGAACTTGGTCGCATTTTAATGATGTTGAATCCGTGTTCATGGTAACACGTATAGGTTGCAAATTACTTCAACAATTACTGTCCTGATTACCACAAAAAACAAGCAAAATTTCGGATATTATCATTCATTCCCTTTTCCTTTCTAAAAGAAAAATGACAGAAAAAAGCAGCATTAAAATATCAAAATTACTTTCATTCTTGCCAATTCCGAACAGTTCGCTCAACATTAAAAAAAAAAAAAAATCTCGTTTCCTTTTTGCCCTCCATTTTTAACGTCATGTCAATTTACTTGCAAGAAAATATTACCTCTGCGGGAGATTCTTCAATCTTTTGCATCTTTTCAGACACACGTTTTTCTTCAAAACTGCCCTAGATCCTTGCAACAGTTTAGTTCAATCATAAAGCATATTTTAAATGCGGAAACGATGACGAATAAACGCAAAGAAATCTAAGCACGATTCTTCACGGGGAATACATTACTTTTTCTTTTCATTTATTTGTAAAGTAGTCCCCTTTCAACCCTTTCCCCATAACCCGCAGAGTCTTCTTCACGCGGAAAACTGAAATACTTTAGCTGACCTTATTTCCCCTCAAGGAATCTCAACGTCTACTGAAATTATTATCTGGTTCTTTTAGTAAGTAGAACACTTAGATTCGTATCTCAGCATTCTTTTAGATTCGTTTATTCTTCTTCTTCTTTTCTTTTTCTTTTTTACAAAAAAATGAGTGGCCGAAAAGTCTTAAAAATCCTCGATTTCTCTCCTAATGAAAAAATTGATCATCTTGGTATTAGCAGCTTTAATATATGAAGTGAGAATTTCAAAACTTGTCTTCCATCTAAATGATAATCTCACAGTTGAAATACCACTACGTAGGTAGCTAGTTAAGAGGAAAAATAAGCTCTTAAATATCTCCAGAGACAATTTAGCAAACTCTTAAGTGTGTACGGGCATTACACGAGGATCACAGAAAATGTCTAAAACATGTATAAGGGTTTGAATTTACGCTGTTTCAAATGGATTGATTGTTTAGATTTTCGCAGAGGACACAAGGGCTATAGCCTACGGGAAATGATTCCTTTAATGAGTTTCTTTTAGACCAAATTAGCTCGTACTTACGCAACAAATGAGGAAAACGCTGAAAAATCCAAAGTTGCCAGCTCTTTCACTGAGATCTAAGCGCTCGTGGAACTGGCAAGCAGTCTTGCACGTAGTCACTGGTCTGCGCTGTTAAGATGAATTACAAACTGTATGGTATATCAAGCAAATGGATTTACAGGCGTGAATCCATGCACTTCCGGTCTAGCGAAGATGAAGATCAACGCAACGTAAGTACGTAAACGTACTTAATAAGTTTTACATCCGATGTTTACAGCAGAAATTCTTTTTACCCTATTGACTTTCAAAGAGTGAAAATTCAAGACAAAGCAGTTAAGTCAAGCACGGAACTTGGAGACACACGTAGCTATAAATTCACCACATAATTTTATTCTTGCTGAATAATGTTTAGGATACATTCTTTGTTTACACATCACTATGGGTGCCACAAGGAATCCCTCAATTTGATATAACGGATCACATCGCCAGACAATGGATATGAGTAGCACCGTTTGCACAGCGACAAAAAGGCAAGAAAAATGAGTGTGCATTTCAGCGAACAGCATTTATGGAGTCGATTTCTTTCTTTTAAATTTTGAACGTGACTGGACCAAAGCTAACCACATTATAGGATTAATACGATGTCATAATGAGGATTAGTATTCAGATGACGCAGTTTAGATTCAAAGCTTTAATACGAGAGGGGAACGTAGCCAAATTAAAACGAGAGGAATTAAAAAGATTATTACTAAATTATGTTACAGTCTTTCTTTCATAATTTTTTAACGTTACCTGTAGCTTCCATATTTAAAAATTGTGAAATGACAGCAGCATTCGCTAGTTTTTAAGACTTAACTAGATGATGAGAGACCTTTCCTTACTTTTCCTTCCATTATTAACCTCAAATGACCTCATTATCTCAATGTCCTGAGCAACCATTACGCTCCATCACCCTTTAAACACCTCTGCGTTCTGAAACGTCGTTTTGTTTCACTATAAATCAGCTGCAAAATATAAGGCTTGATTAAAAATTTACTTTTGTGATATTTGTTACAAAAGCGTAACAAAAGCGTAACTAACTAGTATCAATGAAGAATTGTTCGGGGACGAAAAAAACCTAAACAACTTCTTTCACGAAGAAAACGGTAAGTTTAAAAAAAAATTAGCACACTCCGTCAAGGACGTCATTCCCGCGACAGGCAAAGATCACTTCATAAATGGCTAGCCTATAATAAATCTACAAAACAATGGAGCTGCATGAGACAGCCAAGATTCAAGAAAATAGTAATAATAAACAAATAGAGGTCGAAAGAGACAGTGTGACCACCCGAAAGCTGAAGAAAAGAAGGGAGAACCTCAATTAAGTTCTGAAAAGAGGGTTAGATAAAAAAAAAAAAATCGAAAAAGCATTTAGGACGATGTTGTAATCACGGTTAAGAGACGAAAAGTTTCCACAAGGTTAAAATTTTTTTTCTTCCGTCCTTTTTTTTTTTCGTGAAAGCGGAGCCACATCAACGTCGGCAAAGAAGGGGCAATGAAGTTCTGGGCACAGTTCCAAAACCATCATTCACTCTTCCCCTCTAACTCTTTTATTTACTCCAAAAGTCTGATCCCATTGCTTTCCATATTCCCATTTATTCTTGCGAAGCAAAATGTCTGGAGTTATACAAAATAAATTCTTCCGAGATATTCCCAGGGAAGAATCTGCGCGCGTTCAACGTAGCAAATGAAGCAAGAAGTTTTGCGTTGTTTTCCCAAACACATCAAAATCAAGAAAATTACTATCTTCCCTCATTTTATGTAAATATTCAAAAATGCATCAAACAGGTTTGTGAATTTTTTTTAAAGGAATGACTGCAAAATATTATTTATAACAACGATGCTATAAAGTTTTACGAAACTTTCTACTCTACATGAGTATAAATACTGCTCAATATATATCCGTTCTTCACAAAATGTTAAAAATTACGTACATCATTCATTCACAACTACGGTAAACAACAGACTCGGGATACTAAAGAGTATCACTGCACTAAGTGACGATTTTCTAAATCAAATGCTCTGAATATAATGATAACTGGTTAATCCAAGATTCTCGAAATTAAGAAAAAAAATCTAATGCATACTCAGAGGTACAAAATGTTCAGCTTTAAGTATGAATCCAAATTTTACAATAAAACTAATTTGTTCCATCATAATAATTGAAAATTACAAAAAAGCTACAAAAAGCAGCAAAAATACGTGAAGCAAATATAATACTTAAATTTAAGACATACGATAATAACAACGACTATTACGTACACACAATCATATGCCGTATATTAATGCATAATAAATCATTCTGCGTTTCTTTGTTTTTGAACATGGTTGCTCACATTGAGAATTCTTTTAATGAATGGCACTTTAAGAAATGGGCAACTTCCATACCAAAACCGAGGCTTTTCATTCCAATAAATAAATGCACACAGAAGGATCTACTAAACAGTCTAAAGAAGTCTTAGTATAAAAACAAAACACCCGATTAATGTCATTGTACACCCCCCGAAAAAAATTTTATACGAAAATTAAAGAGATCTATTCAGATTACTTTAAAGAAATATTTCACAATAAACTTCGGGTGATGAGTTTATGAATTTTTACAGCAATTTCATAAAACAAACGCACACACACAAAAAAAAAGCATATGAAATTTCGTATTATTGTATTTACTATGCCGAGATAACAGTATACTAGTAACTAATTTTTAATTCAGTTGATGGGATTAACAAAGAAATTTATTCAGGTATAAATATAACCCAATAATCAGATTTACAGTGAAATGAAAAATAATTACCAATAATATAGTCCATTTTTAACGGCAAATATGCGAACGTGATTCGCAATATTTAAGAAACAAACGAACTTCAACGACAAAAGAAAATAATCAAAAACCTTTGATGCTGTAAAACTGATTAAATGAATTCCTTTTCCTTTGCAATGAATCAGAATAAAACATCGTATCCTGACATGATTATCAAACAATTTTGAAGCAGCTACATATATTCTCAACACACAATCTGGTCAAAAGACTCAACCAACTATGTCCACGCGACAACTACACATGCTATTCAAGGTCTTCTTCCAAGCACAAAATGTCTGTCTACTTTATTTGCAGGGAAAAATTACGGAAATCCTCTCATCAAGTGAGACATACCAAAACCATTTCAAATTCCATCGACAGGCTCTAAAAATTAGATCGATTAATCCGCCAAAAGTTTCTGGATAAAATGAGAGTGAAAAATTTCAACGAAACAGTGTTACCACAGCAAGATGTAATTAGAATACATAAATCAGATTTTACACAATTAATGAAAGCTACGGCATACCAAATACCATTGCTTTCAGAGTGCCAGGACTGCCGAAGAGACATATCAAATACCATTGCTTTCCGAGTGCCAGGAATAGCCAACTGACTGCCGAAGAGACATATCAAATACCATTGCTTTCCGAGTGCCAGGAATAGCCAACTGACTGCCGAAGAGAGTTTCGATATTTTCTTGAAACAGTAAACAATTAAAACAAACGAAACAGCCAAACATTTGAACTAGTGAAGAAAAATCATGTGGCGGATTGTTTACACTGCCCCAAGAACGATCTTCCGCAGAGGGCACAAGACCATTCCATTCACGTAGTTCCTCAGCAGACAAGGGCGCCTAGGCTGATTGATCGAGGACACATAGGGAGGGTAACTGGAGGGGAAGTGGTTGGGAAATTTCCATCGATTTTTCGACCCGACCAACGACGCAGTAGTGAATGCGCTTCCGTGACGAAACTTTCGCCACGTGAAATTCTGTAAAAGTTGGATCATCCATGCTATCGTCAGTCTCAACGTTTGAATTCGGTATGAGATTCCTAGCAAGTTGATTATTTATGAAACTTCTGTTAAAGAAAGGTAATGAGGCTCAAAAATGCTTTCAAAATACAGCAAAGTAAGCTTATAAATATCGCCAAGAATGCAGAAAATTTCACTTTAGTACCACATCTTTTTAACCACTTTTTAGATAATACATATTTAATTAAATGAAAACTCACAACAAAGTTACCACTTTAAACAACTGAATTTATTATGAAAGCAGATAGACAGCTCTTAATCATTTAAATTAAATTCTTAAAATACTTCATTAATTCCCTTAACAGTCACCTAAAAACACTTCACTAGCTTTCCGCTAACAAAACTTGAATACTAGAAGCCTATTTACTTTTTTAGGTATTATTGGAAATCTGCCTTTGTATTTAGAGAATTACAGTATACTAAATCCTCGTAAGTAAAACTGATATCAGAGTTTAAAAAATTAATCACATAAGCCTTTTCTAACATATCCTAAACATATATTTTTAAAAATTTTTCAGTAACATCATTTAATTCATTAACGGACGCTTCATTTTCTGCTTGGTTAATGATCAATACGCAAAATGCGCGAATTGAATCCCTACCGCAGAACCTTCTAATGAAACAATTTCGTATTTAATTTACGCATTAAAAGTTGTGGTAGTACGAGCTTCTTCAATTCTGAACTGCACAGTATAATAAAAAATGTAATCTAGGCAGATAGCCCTCGTGTGCTTTGCCGTAATTAAATAAACCAAACCAACCAAAATATAGACTGCCCTTTAAAAGTCTATAAAGCACTGCTAAAAATTTTTATTATACATATATATAGAAATAAATAGATAGATTGGAGAAAACACTAATAACTTTTTCGAAACTGCATCATATCTGAAAACTAATTCCTCATTAAGCCATGTTTAACTTTCTGCATTGCATATTGTTCTTACCCAAACCGATTTATATATATATAACTATAAATACCGCTGCAATGCAACTACGCACTTTCTCTTTTGCCGCCTTAACTTGCTCCTAAAAGTCCCTTCCCTTAACTGCATCCTTCTATTGTTCTCAAATATAACTGCATATACAAAATTCTGGGGCGCGTTTAGCATCCCTAGTGTGGTACCAAAAAAAAAAAAAAAGTAGTGCGTTTTTGAAGAATGGTTCCGGTTCAAAAAGAAAAATTGATGTTTCAACCATCAAGCTAGTCGCGATTTTGCACCCAGTCGTCATTTATTCAACAGTCTAGTGGGACATGATTAAAAAGTGAACTCGTGCATTCCCTATCAAGCGCTCCTCATATTAAGTTACCTACAACGAAATAAATCATTACATACATATATATATCACAGTGAATTCCTCTGTAATAAACCACCACCCATCGTTCTAGCTGATTTTGGACTTGATTTTGGTGATGATTACTTAAGTGAAACAGCCTAAGATGATGTTCATTACACCAGTATCGATATTTATTTTCGTTCCTACAAACACAGACCACTTTCACAAATGATCATACTAGAGTTTTGGTTGCCACGGCAGAATTTACTACTACATTTATAGTAAAACGAAAGTATGAGCGCTCGAACTTTGTAACGAATTTTGTGCAAAAGTAAACAAATGAAACTGATGTTATGATAGTCTTCTTGCTTTAATTCTGATGTAACCAGAAGGAAGACAGAATTTGATTAACTAAAATTAGTTCCTTCAGCCTCTCCCCCTGCTCCACTTTAAATACTATAAATTCCACACATTATATATCTCCCCCCCCCGAAGTGTAGTTTTTTTTTTTTTTTTAAATTAAACCGAAGTGTCAATATACACACATGGCATTTCATTGCCTAGCAACCTCACATAAAAAAAAAAGTGTAAATAAATTTGAGTTGCATATAATCATCAAAATAACATTAATTCTGCGTAACTAAAGCAAATAAAGCCGAAGTGAGAAACGCACATTAACGAATTAAAAAATTCTTTTCACAATCTCTCGAAGAAATTTTAATTCAAAATCAAAGAGCTTACTTTACAAAATCACCCTCCCCACCATTTTTTTAACAGATCCGGGAGGGAATAATTGAATTCCATTTTTTGTAACGAAAGAATGCGCTTAATAAAAATTATATTTTACCTTTTTCACATTACAGAATTTCACTGACGTGTTCTACATTACAAAACAGGTACCCGTAGAGTTCGTCTTTAACAGAAGGCGATAAGATTAAAAACTGGATTCTTTCATTATATAAAAATTGCCGTTTTAATACGTCGCATATCTTTATTTTACATGTAATTTATTAAGAGACGATTAATTTAATTGAACGAGTAAATTTCGATACATAAAAGGTGTTAGCATTTCGTATTATTTGCGATGATGCTTTAAAGTATGCGTACAAAATTACTACAGTGATATTCCTCAAATAATATCCACCGATATTATTGTAATTAAGTCTTTCTAGGCAACCACTGGTGGTTCTACGTATTTTTTGATCCGCAGAAGCCATGTTTGCATTCTCAGAAATACGGGGCATTTTCCGTGAAGGTTGTCTTCTAATCGCCACAACAGGATTCAGCGCTATATGAAAGCATAATAAGGACACAAATCTATTCAAAAAATGATTTTAGTATTATTATCTCATGAAAATAATTTATTTTCCATGTGAAAGACTGTCACAAAGTTAACTCGACGGCCTTCTAAAAGGCGATTCTAACTGTAATTAACTAATACTCAAGACACGCCAAATGGAACCTTTAAATGGCATTTTCTACCTACTTCTTTGACAGTTGTCTTCTTCCCAAGACAGTAAGTAGTTCGTTTTGAAACAGTTCTGAGAGAGAAAGTATGCGTCTGACCTGGAATTTGAGTACTTTTCTGGGTTTCCAGATCTTTGGAATCCTAATCTTATCTCATTATTCGCGGTTAATCAAGCTGTTTTTCCTCTGGATTTTGAAGATCGAGATACCGCCCACGGTAAGAAACTATCTTAAATTGCTACCGGTTAGTTATCCTATCCATACTTCGCATGGTTTCACTGCCTGAACAGACTTTTTGCTTGCATTCAGCTGATGTCAAGGATCAATGACGCACGTAAAGCGTAACATAACCATCCACTATCCACGAGTTAAAGAACATTTCTTTTTTATATAAGAAGACAGTTGAAAAGTCGGTTCTGATTTTGCATACTACTACAAATAATTATACTAATAAATAATAGATAAGGAGTCCATCAAAAATCGAACACATTAATTCGCAAAAGGTATAGAACGGAGAAACAATATTTTCACGCTAACCAATTAACATATTAATTACGCAGTTTCCTACCATAGCACTTATCAAGAAAAGAAAAAAAAATACATATTTCATAGAACAGTAACTTTCTGACGATCCACAGACATTCCAGAAAAAGTTGCCAATTCACTGACGACTTTGCGGGTGTGCGAAAAACATTTCACTGTCTCTACAGTTTCTAGGTACTGTTCTATTGAAAAATAGAAAAAAGAAGCACTTATAACATGAAATTTTATGGCGAGGGATCTATTTAGCACAGCGGTTATACAACTGTTTTACCCAACGCACCCCTTTCACTATTGCTAAATCAGTCCTCCTCCTCTCCAAAAATCGAAAAATACATGCATGCATTTATTTAGTTATGGATTATTTTCAACGCGTTTTATAAATTAAAATAAACAAAAAAAAGGGAGTAGAAAATATTGATCAATACGAAAACGTGAATAAAATTACTTTTGTATATTCATAACTACAACTAAATATACCAATACCTACTGACACATCATCCCCCCCGTTGAAAACCCTTGATTTAATATATCGGATAAAATATAAAGTGTGTAAAGCCACGTTTACTCAAACACGTGGTGTGCGCGCCGCACGTATGGGTTTGGCTCTTACTACGGATAAACTCGAACATATACCCAAAACACGTCAACTCTATAAATTGCTGAAACCGGAAATGAGGATTTAAAAAAAAAATATTACTTAAAAAAACTATTTTTAACACTACACTTCCGAACAACTTTCAAAGTACCAATATTCATAAGAACGTTAAAAAATATTATTTTTGTGCATGATCCTGTCCACAAATGACTAAAATCATCCGATACCAAGAGTGGTAGTCTTATATAGAGTTTATTTTTCCTATACTTCCTTACATATATTACAATAAATAGGTATTGCAGCATTGAAAAAAATTATAACTGAATTATCCAGATAGGCTGCTGACCTGTAGCGATGAAGTTCCTATTCACATAGCCAAATGTTAGGGGCAAGCAGACAGAAATGACAGAGAATCTCACTGGTATCTATTTAAGCTTTGCCTACTTACTGACGTTCAATCTTCAGATGTCATGAAACTTCAGGGGGAATACTGCAAATTTACTCATGGAATTACACTGAATCCTCGAGCAGCGACCACATTTTAAAGTGATCTGTATTTCCAAGAACACAAACAAGCATCGATATTGAAAGTTACCTATCTCTGCAGAAGACTAAACTCACCTGGAACCGTATGCGATCGTCTTAACAAAGGTCTACTGTATTTCATAATCTTAATAACTGATATAGCTATACCAAATCTCAAAAAAGCATGTGTATAGCTGTACCATGTCAAAACTAATACGCCATTGCATATGCAAATGAATTACCATTTTCCTCTGCGTTAAGCCACGCTTAAGAGGAATAAGTAACGGACTGACCTTATCGGGTTTACCATCGATCACGTGTGAAACACGGTGACAGGAAAAGCCAACCCAATTCATTAGAAATACATCCGTGACAAAGATATTTCTACGGAAACGCTGA
>KK121931.1:125878-165616 GCA_000611955.2 Stegodyphus mimosarum
AAACTTCAGTGCACACAAACGAAGCAATTCTAACAGGTGATTAACTTGACACGCGATTTGGATTCCGATGTAATACTTTAGACCGACGTTTCAAACACAATCCTCCTTACAGAACCATAGCAATAAATCCAGTTTCAATAATAAGACTAATTCTTTCACTGAAAACAAAAATACAATGAATTCTCTGTCAATGACCACTGAAAGTGTACTGTACTTCTAAGAATATGAACATAAATATGACCATCGCCTCTCTAAGACGACCCACCTCCCCAGGAAATCAGAATTATCTGGCACTGTACTTAGCCGTCTTAAAGTAAGTTCCTGTTTGACCACCCAATACAAGTGAAAAAGCCTACTTTTTTTTTTTTTTTTTTTTTTTTTTTTATTGCTGTACTACATCTCACTACAGAGATGCTATTCCATTTTTATTTCACTGTTCACAGAAATAAAGGAAAACAAATGCTTCCTTTATCAAGAAGTCATCACACACCAGAATGAATGCCATTTAGTCTCTAAAATTAACAAATTTAAATCTCCCAATTTGTTAAACTGTAAATTTTAAATTTCAACAAAAGCTTATGCGGTGGCTGCTTTAATAAGGAAGTCCCATTTAAAGAAGCAAATATCTTGGAGAGATTTTAACTCTGGATTGCTGATAAGTTCACATATCTGTTATGAGATTATTTATGACTGCACACTCGCGGTAAAATAAACAATAAGTTAGAAACGAAAAATAGCTATAACACAGGCCTCGGGTCATCAAGAAACGTAAATTCTAAAATCGGCAAAATTTTCAATTTGCCCTGCAAGTGCTGTCTTATAATAAGTACTCACAAGTTGCACTTAAATTTTTGTACATGTACAGAAATTTCGCTACTTGTATATTGAGATCGTTTATAACATAAAATCATCAAAAACACAGCTTAAATATTCTTTTGTTGGGCGACATTCTAGATCGTTACGTTACGCTAATTATTATCATGATTGTTACATCATTATTGTTACTTTAGTGGCTATTTTGCGATATATTTAGTAACATATATTAATAGATTGCTCATCCCCATCCGAAAAACAACAGTACATATATTCAGTATTCTAATAACCTGAACTATTCGCTGATAAAATTTTAAGTTGTTTTAAAATGCCTTTGTTAAACGGCAGTCCAATCACAGCATTTCCAGCGTTAAAAACTCCGTGCCCACCCAAAGGCCCAGGCCATAAAAGCCGCTGAAAAATGGTAGTTCAGTCCGGGGTTCAATCTTGGCGAATGGGCTGGCTGTATGAGCCTTTTCGTGATTTTTCCCATGGTTTGGTTTATGTGATTACGGCAACGCCTCGATGGCTATCCGCTTAAGGGTAGGGACGCATTCGTGGAGGCCTTTCTTAGGAAAACTGGCTCCTATACACATTACACATTGGACAAACCACGAAAAGGTCCACGCAGCCAGAACGTTTGCGGGATTCGAACCTCAAAGCGAACTACCAGTGTTCAGCAACTTTACCGCTCGCCGCTGGTGGGCAGTTTTTCCCATGTGTAAAGTGAATACAAGCCAGTTTCTCTTAAAACGTCCTCCATGAGCATCCCTCCCTTTCCGTATAACGCCTAATGGCAGGAACACGTAATGAAATTTTTAAAAACATTTCATGCTACTACTGTTAATATTGCTGAAAATCTGTCACGAAATAGAAGTGTTACTAAACAAATATTACAGAGAACAATAGCATTCCATACAACAATAAGCAGCTAACGCAAAGGTCTCTTGAACCTTCTTGGCAACTTTTATAGTATAAAAATATACATAAAAATCATCCACTTAATACTATCCAGCCAAAGAAAAATCGTGCGACACAACTCTTAAAAGTACTAAACTTCATTTGCCACTGAAAACACAAAAGAATACAAAAGAACAGATGGATGTATTGATGTTTAATGATAAACATTCTGAGTACGAACTGAGCTTTATTATTCCATGACAACGCATTCTCACTTCAAGCCTGAAAGAATCGAGCTTCCAATTCTTCCTAATGATAAAGTTTATATTTAATTAAACTTATACTGAAGAAAAATTAACAAAGGTTGCAAAATTACTAATGCTCGTACAATACTAAGAGGATAATGATACTTTTAATACATCTATCTTCGTACTGAAATGACTACATGCGCAACATCGAAGAACCGCGAAAAATTATCCTTTATGAAAACGAAATATTTTAAAGTAAAAAGCCAACATATTTATTTTTAAATGTATTTTTATATTTATTTACATCTGCACGTAATTCACCCAACGAAATAAGGGCTAGGGGAAGAGAGGAAGAAAAATCTTCACTAGAGAAATGTTGACCTCTTTAACTCAAAACATCTAATTCCCACCATTCCAGGAAAACAGAGTTAAAAAATCAATTACATCTCTCCACTGAAGGATGTCTAGCATCAATTAATAAATGAAAGAAGCTCGCGCTTTCGCAACATCTAATTTTCTGTCGCTTGGGACTGGAAAGGGAAGACAAGCAATGCTTTGGCACGCGCCAACTGCAGTCCCAAGGTTTCATTTCATTTTCGTGTGAAAATGGAAGGTTTCTAAATTTAATTACAGAGAAGGGAGCGAACATGTTTTAACACGAATAAGCATCGGCAGAGAGGGGCTTTTCACTGGCTTCGCTTTAAATAATTTAAAACACGATCGTTCTCCAACCCCACTACATTTCCTAATTTAACAATAAATATTACATTGCATACATAAAAAAAGCAGCAAAATAATACGGTTGGCAACAGCAAAAAAAAAAAAAAAAAGATTATCCACAATTCTACAGACGATATTGGTTTCTGAGGAGGTGGTCGTCTTGGACAGGTAATGTTAATATCAATATTTATACTCATATACTTCTCTTCCAGATGTGCTTCCCAAAGGAAGTTTCACTGTGTATTATCGTATCAAACAATATCAAATACGATAAGTAATAAACATATTGTGCCACATTATAGCTATAGACAATTTTTGTCTCTTATGGATGTCGTTGCCTTAGTGATGCTCGGTACCAATTTTACTTACATTCTAGGCGGCCTAATTGTAAAGCCGCTGAACACCGGTAAGTGCGTTCTGGATTCGATTCCAGGCGAACGGGCTGGGTGTATGGTCATTTTCGTAGTTTACCGGGATACGCACCAGTTTTCCCTTAGAAAGTCTTCTATGAAAGCATCCCTTTCTTTACGCAGATAGCCCTCGTGTAGTTTTGTTATAAACAAGCTTCGATTCTAAAAAAAATACTGGTCAGCTAAAAATGCGGTTACATAAGAGCTTACTGTATCTGGTAATGACATACCAAGTATCACAAAATGCAGACAATACCAAAACAAAGATCCTAATCACCATTTATATACACTGTAATGATTCTTTCACGAGTAAAAACAGCAACAGTTTTACGGCTTGGAACAACTTTGACAGTTTAATTGCAATCTCTTTCGTCTCGGTTATCTTAACAACGGAACCATTCTTCTAGAACTGACAGAATCGCGAGTTGTTTTAAGTTGTCTGATTGAGGTCAAGTCCCCCCCCTCGAATTTAGCTGTGCAATTTTTATCCTACTTATTATGGAAAAGAGTGGCCAATCATTATCTGCATAATTTATGACGGACTGAAGAACAGCCAATTGGGCATTTTTTGTTAATTTTTTTAATGCAAACTATGCTTCTTCTGTTCTCTGACTCTTCTATTTTGTAATATACAACAAAGGGGAGAAACACCACCCATTCAGCTCTATGATTAACATGCCAGAAGATAAAAAAAACAGCAATCCAATTTCATAATCGAACTAAATACACAGTAAGATGGATTTCAGTATATAAAAAGCAAATGATAATTGAGATAAAGCTAAAATTAAACCCTGGATTTCACCAACAATATACGATATAGTTCTAAGTAAGAGAGATATCCACATTTTAATACATTGTTTTTACAAATCTACATATATGCCTGCATATATAAAATCTAGTGCAGCGGCGCTTTTCGGTTCACTGCAAAGCTTTAACCCAGGGGTTCCCAGCAGAGACGGTATGAACTTCCGGATGTTCGATGACATTTTTAGGGATTTATGATGATGAAGGGGTTGATAGGGGGTCGACAGGCGAATATCTACCGACAAATGATCGGCATAATCAAAATCCCATTGATGATAAACTAATTCTATTAATAAAATTGATAATTAATTGTTCAGCAATATAACGCTTTATCATACAATTAAGTATTATTCAAAACACATCTCCATGCTAAGTTTTGGAATTTTAAAAATTAAAGCTGTTATCGGATTACATTACTGATTTTTCACTCTTCCATCTTTTAAACCTAATATTAAAAAAAAAAACTGCATCAGTACAGTAAGCGCCGCCACCACAATAATTACAACCGAACTTTTATGGATTCAGATTATGATTTTGTGTCTGACAACTTGTTTATATTTCTAAAATTAAAAATAATAGAAATAAAATATAAATCTAATAAAAAAAAATTTTTAAATCTTAGTTTAACTGTTATTTTTGAAAGTTAGTTATAAGCAATTATTTGTATTATAGTTATGTTCTATGCTATAATATAGAATGATTCAGAGAAAAATGTAAGGGGGTTGATGAAGAAAACTATTCTATTAAAAGAGGTTGATGTACGAAAAGGGTTAGAAATCCATGCTTTTATCCTTTGCACTTGGATATCCCTATCTCATCCTTACTTTAGTGTACCACTCTGAAATCTCCTACAGCTCAGATCCACTACTCCACTCAGAGGTCCTTCCCTGATAGGAGAAGGTCCCCCATCCATTATCAGGGGACATTAAGGTTTATTAGTGATATGCAGGATATAATAACGCCAACATACCTATTTGAAAAATTGATGTTTCCTATTTTTCTACTGAAATGGCATAAAAGCAAACCAAGATGGCTTATTCTCCATACTGTACTATATACATATACTTCTATATATACGATATATATAAAAAGTATAGGCCGATGTTACTTCAGAAGAGATGAGAGTGAAATTTATCCACGGTGGGGTGCAAACTCTATTTTAAAGGAAAAGTTAAGAAGTATTTCTATAATAAATTAGGTTGGTTTATACAGTGTGGTTCTGTAGTGTTTTAAATATAGATAAACAAAGTCTACCTTAAAACAAACAGACCTTTAAAGTTGAAAGCAGTTCGCGTTGAAATACAGAATGAGATAGAGACTTGTACTTACACCTTTTTAATAAACTTTATCCAGCAATTTCGTAATCTGCATTTTCGCGAACAAATGCGTCAAGTTGCCGGTACGCCAACTGAGAAAAGGTTTCGAATCCACGAGGTTAATGCTTTATCTCGCCAAATACTATCTACATCTGTGTACAGTAAACGTTCCGATGCTTTATTAACCACTACAAGGCTTAAGCTTCTGAAAATGAATTTAATTCAAAATTTTTCCCATTGAGGGGGAAAAAATATCTGAAGGGTTTCAGATATTAAATTGCGTCAAAGGAGCGTTTTTTAATGTTTTGTGTGTTATTTTTATTTATTAAATATCATGTTCTTCGCACTTAAGCCATAACACTCAGTTCAACAACAATATCGCAAAATAAAATGAGCATATCTTTAGAATTTCCGATACACGTCTCCCCCGCTGAAGATAAAAATGCTTTTTCTGTACAACGTTGCCACTGCTCGTTTTGAAATCCTTGAGTTTGTTAATCAGAAATTCGTTAAAAATTTTCAAAATATAAAATAGATAAATGATTATACCTTTAGAATTTCCCATACACAGTTTCGCGCACTTTAGATAAAGCGTTCACCCTCCCCTTGTAGAGTGTTGCCATTGTTCGCTTTTAAATCGTTTGAGTTTGTTTTATCAAAAATTCGTTAAAGTTTTACAAAATGTGAAATAGATAATAAAACAAACTTCAAATTCCAAATTTGGGCTTCCAGATGCGCATATTCGGGTGGAAACGTACGTTATTCAAAATTGGATGCCTCTAGGTATCGTTGTTTTATCACATTTGGAGAAATATACATACAACATGTATGCAGATTCTTCAATTATTTAATTTCTTTAAATATGATATAGGGCTGCAAGATTTAGTGGCAACAATTTAAAAAGTGATTCAGACTTTTAATGTTTCCAACGCAAAATCACAAAACGAAAACAATAGTCCTTCAGGGACAAAGCCCCTTTGAACTAAAAAAGAAAATCTGAAAGGTTTCAGATTTTAAATTACGCCCAAAGAGGCGTTTTTTTAACATTTTGTGTGCTACCTTTATTTATTAAACCATAAAATTCAGTTCCACAGCAATATCGCAAAATAATTTTAAAATGAGCATATCTTTAGAATTTCCGATACAGTCTCACGCGCTGAAGATAAAAGTGTTTTTTCTGTACAACGTTGCCATTGCTCGCTTTGAAATCCTTGAGTTTGTTAATCAAAAATTCGTTAAAGTTTTACAAAATATGAAATCGATAATAAAACAAATTCCAAATTTCAAATTTGGGTGTCCAGATGCTCATATTCGGGTGGAAACGTTCAATATTCAAAATTGGATGGCTCTAGGTGCCATTCTTTTATCACAACGCGAGAAACATACGTACAATTATGCAGATTCTTCATTATTTAACTTCTTTAAATATATAATACAAGGCGATAATATTTGCTGGCAACAATTTGAAAAGTGAAACAACGTGTTTAGTGAATCGACGCAAAATGCCAAAACGAGATTAAGTCCTTCAGGACAAATTGCTCCTTTGGACTAAAAAAATTTATACATGTATATTTTAAGTTAAACTCCTTTTTGACTGTATTAATCATCTAGTTTATTAATTAATTACACGCCACTTTTCATACATCAGTCAGAACACCTTTTTGGAAGACTTGCTAAGATTACCTGAGTCGTAAAGAAGCGATATATGCGAAAAGCCACGCAAACACTCAGAATAGATGGTCAGCAACATAACTACTGTTAACAAAAAGGTTAAAAGTTACGCCTTCTTAAGAGAAATGAAAATTATAATTCATCAGTGAAACAGAAGACATCTGGCAATTGATAACGCAACATTGACGATTCCTCTTTTCTAGGACGAGATGATTTTCTTTCAATATTAATGACGCTGCCGTACCGGAGGAGAAATTTTACAATCTATTGTTCTACACCAGTGATTTCCATCGTTCCAGTTACAGGACGATGCCCTTTTTCTTCAGCTGAATGCACCTTCCTCACTCCCAGAAACGTGCGTTTTTAGACGGTTGAGGTTAAGAGAAAGATAGTTAGATACGCTGAAGGCTGCGCTAATTTTTCCTTCCAGTTCTAAATTCGGCTAGAAGCCAAGTACAGATGCCAAAGAAGCTACCTATCTTTCCGCGAAAGAGTTCAAGGATTTCGTATATAGCAATGATTACCTTTAAAAAACCAGGAAGAAAGAAAAGAAAGGTAGATAATCAATGGCTAGCTGTAACGCTGCCATCATCTTAGCGTAATTTCCTTATTTCATATTATTTCATGGTTTTTTTACATCTAATAAATCCTCTTTCTACATCAAAAAGCTTCTGTTAAATATTTATGTATTGCGAATCTTCTGGTGACCACCACATGCTGAAGATCTCTGAAAGCTGACAAGCTTTTCTGAAAAAATGAATCAGAATAGAACATCCTTCTCTTAGATGATCATTTCTATATAACAATAAATAATACATATAGATGTATGTAAAAAAAAAAAAAAGAAGAATGAACAACAGATAATACTGAGATAGATAATAATTACTGAGAGCTGCTTCCACCTTTCAGAAGCTAATGTCGTGCGCAAGCCCGCACATTAATTGTTCTCACTATTTGCAATAATCGAGAAGATTGCTCCATAACAAATATCCAAGTGTGCATAGATAATCACAGCATATAAAATACACTATTCCCTCAGACGACTGTCTAAAGTTCTAGAAAAAATTGGACTCCTATAAAAGTGACCGCTTTGGACAGCTTATATATTAGTTTACAAAATGTGAAATAGTTTTATAGTTACCTAAAATATACGTCGTTGTCAAAAATTATTCAGATATTTCATCAGATAATTCTGTCATGGCTCTTGCTAAAATCGAGGGATCGACAGAAAGAGTTACTTCTTTGGATGGCAAGATCAGCATGGTCGATAATACGTATGTACTTGATGAGGTAGATTGATTTTAGTAAACCACAGGAGGGCTATTTACACAGAGGGAGGAAGCCTTTATGGAGGACCTTTTTAAAAATTACTATCTCCTACTCATCATACTCGAAACCTATAATACAAACAGCCCGTTTGCTAAGCTGAACAATCTTACCGCTACGCCACTGATACGCCACACACTTTCGTAACTGTTATAGCACCTAAAGCTGCATATTAAATGACGTATGGAAATGTCTCTTCCTCATAACTTACAATAACCCAAAACTGTCGGCCGTTAAGAAGTACTTCTCCCTTTGTCTGTTTCTGACAAAATGCAGGCAAGAAAGGGCAAAACCACGAATCATTTAATAGGACCAAAAGCTAAATAAACCGTGAGCAATAGTTATTATGTTTGCAGTCTGATATGAGAGCCCAGTGGTTAGGCTATAAATCCAATAAACATAACACTGAGAAAAACAAGCTAAAAATATTAAGGTACAGTAGAGTAAGAATCTATCCATGTTCTTGATGATCTCAGTCTTCGGTCGGGTCGCTCACCTTTGGTCATGTTCAACACCAATTTTCATTCATGTTCAAAGAAACACTAGTCATTTTCGCAGGTAGTCAGTCTTCCCAAGCAAAATACGTTTTCTCACTAATTCATCACCTAAAAGATACAAGCCGTAAGAACAGCTTGCTCAAAATAAATACTATACAGCTTCTACAAAATTCTTCAAGGTTGTTTTGGACCATTAAAGAACAGATGATGTAACATATCACAGACATGCTGATACAACAAATCTTAAACCAGAAAACTCTGGATACGGATTTTCGTTCTCCATCTAGATAACGCCTACCCCAAACCCAGGGGGGAAAAAAACCCCACAGAAACGTAGTTTACAAATCAGTTACTGACATTATTATTCCTTCTTGGAAAGCTATTACATCTACTTCTAAGCTAAACGGACGCACAATAATTATCTTTACCTTGAAAAACATGGAGTGGCGAATGAAAATTGTCAACTGCAGATTTGCATCTCTACATTCCCTCAACAAGCGTCTGATGCTTCAGGGACAGTGATAATTACAGCGCTGCTTCGCCAAACATTTTAATCTATTCCATATGTATTCAGCTGGCAATGAATTAAAACTGATGCCGATTATGTAACTACTTACGTTATCAAGCCCGTAACGCATTGGGACGGAAAAAAACTTTTTGGTTTTCTTTTCAACGTCACATTTTGGTTTTGCATTCCCCTAACACATTTTCGAAAACTATTCTATGCAGAAAGTTTCTCCAAAACCATAAGATCCATTTTCCTCAGCATCCGTTCTTTTCTAAAAATACTCCTAAGGTTTATGAAATTTTGAATACTGAAATTCAGAACATGAAGTAACTCATGAAATGGTTTGTAACTCCCAGAAAGGCCCTTTAAAATGAGCAGATCCAGAAACACCAAAATGCATGTTACGAAAACTGAGACCGAGTTACTTTATATTCTTCGTATATAATTTAACACTATGAATTTGGAAATAAATATAGCAACAATAATTGAATTGATCGCCCGGTGGCGAAGTGGCTAGCGCGTCGCGCAGCTGCACCACAGGTCCGGGGCTCGATCCGGGACAAGCTGACCACTTGTTCAGGGCATATGCTGATGCACTCCAGGGCCCAAAAGGTCCAGAAAACAGAAAAAAGGGGCACTGCAGGCCGTGGCCCACTAGGGCTGTTGCACCAATGAGCTTAGTTTTTAACTATTTGAATGAAATAATATAATAATAAAAGATTACGAAGTCCTAAAAAAGAAGCTGAGGATCTTTAAAGGTCTATTATTCTGGTGAAGGAGGATATATTTTAAACAACTGCCATATCACAACCATAATTACAGTAAACATGATCTTCAGTTAAAAATGCTCAAGGCCAGTGCGTTAAATCAACAATTGTCCGAAACTGCGACTTAATACATTTACGAGTTCTTAACATCCCTTTTTTCTCTATCTTTTAGCTCATATTCTGCTCCAAAGTTGATCCCACGCAAGAAAATATAACACATATAATATATAAAATAAGGCAACATCGTAGATTTTCAATTAAAAAAAGTTGAAAAAAATCCCTTCATTTATACGTTAATCAAAAATGGATAATCTTTGGAATTAACTTCAAGACTAAAATTTGGTGAAAAGAGTTGAAAAGAGTTCCATCCAATGCTTTTAAAAATGCAACGGCACGCTCCCCTTCTCCCAGAATCAGCGATTTAAGCATCTGCTCATAAGAATCAAAACATACGAAAAAAATAACGATTCTTATAAATGGCAGATACTGTAGGCTAAAATTTACCTGACAAATGGTAAATAATGCATATAAATACAGTTCGGCGAGGTTTCGACTTTTAACAGCCAAAATCTGACTTTCTTCCTTTGTTATTAAATATCTCCATATTACAATCTTGTTCCAACCAAATGTTCTTTTTCCAAAATTACCATTACCTTTCTTATAAGCGAAAATACTCGAAGTTTCTTCGTACACAGGTGTCACCGAAAAACGTGAAATAAAGTATATATAAAAAGTTCATGAATAATTTATCAATCTAATTTAAACCAAATGATTAAAATCTACCAAAAATATATTGCCAAAAAAACCGCAAATTAAGCGAAATTTGTCCGTAAATCACAATGCGACTGGTAGTGCCAGTTAAACATACAGCAACAAGGAAAAAAGAAGAGCAGAAGGTAAACCAAAAGGAAAATTACACGGAAAAAGAAAGCAAATCTTGGAAGTAGAAAAACAACCAGAAATCAAAAGGTTAGGATTGGTTAAAAAGTTCATGAAATCAAAAATTTCCGTAAGACACAAACAATGTATCATGTTTATAAGAGGAAAATCCCATAAAACAGTTTCTGATCAGTAAGTATAACAATTGTAATCGCTATTACATTACTATTTCCCTATACGCGCTTACTTTCACAACGCAACTTTAATTAATAATCAAAGCACGTTTTACATCATCACTGACGTTGTTTACAGATAATTAAAACAAATCACTCAAACCATTAGTAATTCTGGAACCAGCCGAAGGCAAAAGAAAATTTCTGCATCACGTATGATGTGTTAGTCGCTCTGGTACGTTCTGGAATAACAGCTAACGATTCTTAAAAAATTTAACCAATATTAATTTTTTCGTGTTAAAATACATTAAGTACTCTACAATGTTACTTCCAGACAAAACGAGAAGGAAACTTAAGCTTTAAAGACTTTCTATGTTTTTGATAAAACTCTTTTAACAAATAAATATACTTTTTATAATTTACAAAACATGTTCCAAGCGAAAATACGCCGTTACACGGTGAAATAAACAACCCAGATGTGTCCAATACTATCTATTTTCTAACGGCAATTCAGAAACTAAACACAAGTACACCAGCGGTATTTGAACAGATTTCCGTGCTTATGAACAGCTTTGACGGAGAGTACGCTTCTTAGTTATTATTTGAAACGTTAAGAGATGCCGTAAATGTTTCATTTCTTTAATATCCGTTGAGTATTAATCAGAATTTTTCACTTAAAGATTGAGGAATATTTGCTAAGTCAAAAGATATAAAGGCTACCTAAGATCTACGCTCATGCTGACAAAAATCACCTTCGAGAGATCACTGGTTTTGTTTGCTTTATTTAAATATGGCAAAGCACACGAGGACTATCTGCCTAAACGAAGGGATGCCTTCGTGAAGGACTTTGTAAGGAAAACTAGCTCGCATACACATTACACATCGGGAAAACCACGCAAACGCCCATGCAGCCAACTAGTCTGTCAGGATTCGAACCCCGGATCGAACTACAAGTGTTCAGCAACTTTATCACTCGACTGCTCATGAGCTCCCTAGAGAGATAGAAGTTTGCAAAAGAAATGAAATACACAAGCTAAATTGAGTGGAGGAGTCTTTACTTAAAACAGCACCACTAGTGATTGCTGGATTATTATCTACACACTTTACTGCTCAGATTAATGTATACAATTAACTGTATGTACAGAATTTGTATTCATCGGTTGCAGGGGACCTGAAAAATATTTTAAGATATCATTTAGGATTTGAAAAAGAGCGTCTTAACTGAAATATAAATCAACTTAGCCGCGTGCATATGGTACAGTATATGGTACAGTTCACAAACAGAACTTAAATCCGAGCTGAACACGTTTTCAGGAACGTTGCTCTTTCACAACCAGAAGTGCACCAGTAATTTTATCAGCTTTGCTTAAGTTACTTAATGGAAATATATTAAACTGACTTCCAAAAATCTCAATTTACAAAAGTTACTTTAAAATTTCGAGGCTGTACATTTATAAAATGGCTTCCCGTATCGGTACTAATACCAGACTAAAGTTTTTCTATTCCAGGAAGCACAAGAACAGAACTACATAATTTAACCACAGTACAAAAAGCTCATTTAATATGTCGTTCTACAAACAAAAAGAACACTTATGCAACACCCATGCAAGAAATGAATCATATTTTTATTTTCTACATCTCTTGCAAACAGACCTGCATAAGTCACAAGCATAAAACGGAATAAACCCTCTTCTAAACTGAAAATGCATTCTTGCTGAAAGAAGCGCTATAACGTCTAAGGAAGACATTTCGCTTGCAGAAACTTATTTCTCAACGCAGTCTATTTTTGCAAATCTTACAGACAGCACACGTAACGCAGATTTATGCCAGCTGCCACGGCGTAGTTTACTCACAGAGGAGTCCCAACTATGCAATAAAACACAAATTTTGTCCGGCATATGGCACAGCAGCTGCAGTGAATAATCGTTTGCTGAATGAATGATGCCATATTTCAGATGACGACGGGGAAAAGAACAAAATGAGCATATAAACGTTAAAAATTCAACTGGAAAAATCTGCATGCTTTGTTCCAGAAATTTTTATATGAATGCATTAACAATGCGAATGACAACTCTGATTTGAAGCAGTGCATGGGTATCATATTCACAAAGTTCTTGGATTTTTTACGAAATTGCCATATAGTTACGTAAAGCGCACATTTAAAAAATATGACATTACAGAAAATATTTTCTGAATCTCATTCCTAGAATCAAATCTTAATTTTAGTATCAATCAGATACGAAATAAGATACAGAACTTTACAAAAGTCATTAACGAAACATTTTTATAGCATTATATTACTATTACCATTTATATGACTATGTTATTTTCGTTAGTTTACAACTAATTTTACAAACAACCTAATGGCATCCAGTATCAGATGTACAAACATCTACTGAAATCGGCTCATGTATTTTTAAAATGTGCTAAAAATAAATGGAATCGTTAAGCAAAGATATAAAAAATGGAGAGGAAAAACAAAACTTTTCAATTTTATACTAATGTGCTTCCGGCAGTTAGTGAATAGGGGCAAAACTTCGCTTAAACGGTCGTTTGCCTAGAGGAGAAAGTCCAAAACTGGAAAACCTTGAGGTTAACCGACATTAGAATCAAAAACGATTTCTACTCTCAGTTTTTCCCTTTAATCGAATTCACTGAACACGGAAATTCAAATGCAATGTTTAATGACCCGAAAGAATATGAGGTGAAGTGGTCACACACACAGACAGAAGACTTAATATCATTATCATTAAATAGATACTCCAGTCTGAAACGTCTGGTTAATGCAGTTATTCTTTTCTGTTGCATTAGAAGATACTCCCCTTGTAAGATCTTGATTCTGGCTTTCACTTAAAATTACTTACACCAAAAAATCTATACTTTCCTTTATTATTATTATTATACCGTACTTTTTTGGATTCTAAAATGCAATTTTTTCGGTACTCGTATATTAGTGTAACCCACCTTGGAGCAAATTGGTGGTTTTTTTTTTTTTAAACCCAAAGTGGCTTTTTTTAATGTTTTGTGTGTTACCTTTATCTATTCATATCATATTTATCTATTCGTATCATGTTCTTCGCACTTAAACCATAAATCAATTCAACAGCAATATCACAAAATAATTTTAAAAGAGCATGTCTTTAGAATTTCCGATACACAGTCTCGCGCGCTAGATATCAATCCCCCCCCTGCACAGCGCTGCCATTGCTCGCTTTGAAATCGTTGAGTTTCTTAATCAAACTCATAAATGCTTTACAAAATATGAATTAGATAATAAAACAAATTCCAAATTCCGGCTTCCAGATGCCCATACTCGGGTGGAGACGTACGTTATTCCAAATTTGATTGCTCTAGGTAACGTTGTTTTATCACATTGCGAGAAACTTACATACATTTATGGTGATTCTTTAAACATAATGCACGGCTCTAATATTTGGTGGCAATAATTTGAAAAATGAACCGACGCAAAATGCCAAAACAATATTAATAATGCTTTTATTTTATACATATCTCAAAACTTAATCAGAGTTCCTCAGAAGAGAGTAAAATATTCGGAACTTAAATTACTGCAAGAATGCACCTGAAAATTCAGACGCTGCTTACCGAAACTTAAAAAAAAAAATAAATAAATAAATAAATAAATAAAAAATAATAATAAATAAAAATGTATGCATATAGTTGACAGTTGGCGTAAACTGAAAATAAGCAACTTCTACTGAGGTGGTTCGGCAAATAGCGTTATTCGTTACTGTATTTCATCATGAAATCTCACCCCCCCCCCAATTTTTTTGGAGTTCCGTTCTGTAAATTTTTAAAATATTCCTATAATTTCTCCGTTTCTCTACTGTACATAGTTCGTTTCTTTGAGGACTAGTTTTTAGGTAAATTGACAGTTTTTATTGTCCCTTGATTATTTTTACTCACTGTATTCAATTTGTATTTGCATTTTACCCATTTTATTTTCCTTGCAATTATCATTTGAAACGTATTTTGTGCAGATGCTTAGTTACGCTATCCGGATGTGGCAGGTCTTCTGAAGCTTTCCAAACATGCGATTTCAGCTTACTTCTTTTCTCTACATTCCAGCACATTTTAGCCTTATCTCTTGTTGATGAGGTTCCCCTGGTGTTTTATAGGCCCAATTACATCAGATATCGGCTCAATATAAGTCAGATATTGTAATGTTAATATTACTATGTATTTTATTAGAATGTAAGGTTTCTTTTAAAGAAATAATATTGCGATAGTTACCAGTAGTTTATCCATGATTACTTTTCATTTGTTTTTAGTGTAACTGCGTTCTTCGGAAATTAAACTGCTCCCAAAATTTTTTGCCTCTTGAATATCGGGAGATTAAATTAGTTAAAGAAAAAAGGGGGGAATACACAAGGAAATAACGGTATTTACCCATATAAGCGCGTCTGAAAATGCAGTGTTTTCGCCCTTTTCATATTTGTCAACGATTAGTTTTTGTGCCCTTTTCCATATGTCTTTTGTCTGAAGTTATCACGTTTGTGAGTTATCACGTTTGTGAGTTCAATGCGGTTTCCAACGCTCCGGTTGCCTTAGAAGACAAATATGACTAAAATATTCAGATAACGACGGCTCGAAAGCCAGGCTAATTGTAATTCAGAGAAAAGTTATGAGTTATTTAACTACTATTAAATAATACTAATGGTATTAATTAATTAAATTCTAGTATGATAAAAATATTAATCTGTGATGGGTTTGCACAAATCTGGAACATTGCTGGTCTGAGAAAAACACATTTAAACGCTTGGGCAAACCCTCAGAGATGAAAGAAATCTAATACAATTATGACATACAATAATTCTCACATGTTTCTTTCTTTGAACTTATTATAAAAACATTAAACACACTTGTTATTCTAAAATTATTCCTCATCATCCCTGTTCACCAATGGTTCAGTGAATAAGACTGTGCAGTACGGTAGTTCGTCTTCGGTTCGGTTTTCGACGAATGAACTGATTAAATAGGGGTTTGTGATGTTCTTGTAAAATATGAATATCAAGCAATTTTCCTTAGCCCCCTGAACGATTTTAAAATTAGTACTACTAAAATGTATGTAAACATGCATTTGCTAAAAGCATCCATAAACTTGTTAAGATAGTTAAGGCAAAAAATATTCGAATTTTCAGTTCTGAAACAAGAGATATTCAAATTTTAACTCTCTATAACAATAAAAAGAGATCATTTCGGGAGTTTTTTTTTACTTTTTTTTATTTATTTATTTTTTTTTTCCAAAATGAAGAAAATATTAAAGGCTTTAAAATGTGCACCATGCAGTAATTATTCCAAGACCCTAGTGTATTTTGCCACAATTTACCGTTTCGCAAATCAGATGTATAATTTATGCTCTGCATTTCCGTCGCCTAAGTTTTTAACATAATCGCCTCATTTTTCAATGACATTCTAGATTACTTTCTCCAAATATCTTTGCAGACATTTATCATAATTCAAATTGTAAAGCGATATGAAAATCCATTTTATTTCGCACATAAAAAGAAGATGCATTTAAATCCCTCCTTCCCTTCTTTGAAAACTTACTTATTTCAAAATGATCGCCATCTCCTTCAGATAATGTGTATCCAATGATGGAAACTCACAAAAATTCTCCTCGATTGTTCCACGACTGACCGATGCCAACGAAATAGAACTGTCCCTAATGATTGCTCTGATGACGTCACCTCGGTCTTGGTGGGTTTTTTTCCACCTGTCAGGGCTTTAATTTCTAGAAAAAGCCAGCATTCAGCTCGCGCCACAGCAAAAGAATAAAAGTCAATCGGATCGATTTCCAATGGCTTCATTATCTGAAGAGATGCATGCATAAAAAGTTACGGAATTATGCTGTAAAGTTTTGAATAATTAAACTTTCTACACAGAAAATCAACCAGGTACTTTAATTACCTAAATTATTTCTGTCAAAATATACAGCCGCAAATCTTTACCCAACGGTTACCTGGTCACATTTTTTACTCTATCAACAAATTTAATGCTAAGTTCTTCCTTTACGGAAGATGAGACAATAACAAAATAATAAACTAAGACACATTTTAAAACCTCTTTTTGGGGGGGAGCGACTGTTGGCATTGCTTTTTGATTCCTGCCTATGAAGAAATCTAAAAAATTCATTAAGACACCACATTTAACGAATAAGCGGAACAGTATAAATTAGTACCTTATGAGACACTTAAAAAAATACAATAAACCCTCTCAAAGACGATCGCCCATAGTTTCAGACGATTTTGGTCTCTAGTGCGGGTGCTCATCTTAAATAAATAATATTCACATCAATGTGTATTTATGTTCTCAGGAATATCAGCCAGTGTCAGAGATGATGAGAGAGGTGGTTTCCAAAAGGAAGGACTAAATCTATACTCCTTGTACATCCCATCATAACACTTACATACAGAATGAACCGCTTCTCTTAAACTACAAAAAACACATTTTCTTTAGTTTACCTAAAAATACGGTATGCAAAAAATGTAATTATCTCTGTTTAAATATCTTCAAATCTAACGAACTCATACTTGTGTATACGATTATCGTATATGCAGGCCAATCACATAACATCTTCCACCGTACGAAACTAAGCAGAAGATACCAACAAGTATGCCAAAAGACAATAAATAATTAAAAAATAAAGTTTTGAAATAAGCGGGAGATTGAAGAATGAAAATATCTTCCCTCTCCGTATTATCTGATATAACAAAACAATATGACTGATTTGATTTAAACAAGCTAATACCACCACACTGTCTGACTTTTATCTTAAATCGTTCAACGACAATTGCATAAATATAAAAGGCTGAATAAGGGAACAATATATCTGTTTTGACATTACTACGGATTTAGATAACCTTTACAATTGGAAGGGGAGGGCATTAATGTTTAAGGTCAAAATTTAGAAAAGTAGACATTTTTATGTACATAATAATCACGTTTTAATAAGAAAACTGATATTAGCTTCTTTTAAAGTATATCCTATTTAGCGTAACCTAAACACAAAAGAGAACTGTTTTTTCTGATTTCAAAAATAATTGCTCATTTTTATTAAGTTATGGAATTCCAGTTAAAAAGGATTTGATTGTATTTATTGAATATGGTGAGGCACACGGTGGTATCTTCTTGGCCGAAGGGATAACTTTGTGGCGGGCTTTTTAAGGGAAACTAGTGGCTCGTATTTATTTTAAGCAGAGAGGGGGAAAAAATACATGCATAAAAAGGGGGTTAAAAACTTGAAAAATTAACTAATTAAAATTTCCTGACCCCGGGGATTATAACAGCCAAAAGATTCTCAAAACGTTTTCATTAACACTACTATGGGTTCTTACCAACTATTTAAATTAGTATCGAAAATAAAACAGTTGATCTCCCTCCCTCCCCTCAAAAAAAGAATTCTCTTCTGTCATATAGACTAAATTTGATACTTTTATATATTCCTCAAAGTTAATGTCAAACATAATTTTAAATTTTAGGAACCGATTCAAAAAGAGAAAGCAGTACTTCGAATTTTAACGACCTAAATAACTTCCTTTTTTAAAATTTTGTAATTCTGTTAACATTTACTGTGGTGCAGAAAAGAAAAAACGTGAAATTTCAAATTTCGATGATAATCTGAATGGAAAATGGAGCTAAAGGAATTCACAAAACAAATACGTTTCATTTAATTGGCAGAAAAACACACAAACGGAAAAATGTAAAATTAGGCAAAACCAGCAACTTTAAACTGGCATCAATCTTAATTTGTGTTTCCTAAAGAAGAGGAACCTATGTCATATTGCTTTGGAAGTCACTAGAATTTTATTTAAAAACCATCCATTAATTTTTTTACCCCGCGTAATTCCACAGCAATACTTCCTGCCAGCAGACACGTACCGATGTCTGAAATTGAGCAAGTGGTTTCCTTTTCCCCGCGTACAAAATTCGATTGCACAGCATCAATGTACTATAAAAACATTCACGAGGGCTCTAATAAAGTATCGCACACGCATTTCCTGCATGAGGCAGATATGAAAGAGATTAGAAGACAACATATTGGTTCTTGCCCTCAAGTAAAAGGCGGTTAAGAACATAAACAATATATGGGTTAGAAGCAGGCCTATTTGAATTTTAAAATTAATTAACCTTCAGTCTGGTCAAAACAAATGACGCGGGCTCAATGATCCTGCTCTGCTATGCACAAAAGGAATCTCCTACCACAGAAATGACGACATTCCTTAGCTACCATAATCCACACTCAACAGCGACATTATGAAATAGAGCAACCAAAATCTTTCACTTCGAAACATTTTTAATAAAATATTTGCTAAATAAATTTATACGCTGAAATCTTAATACGTGGTCGCACACTTTTTAAAAACTCTATAAATTAAAACTGGAATAAAATTTAATAAGTATATTGCACTGCCGACAGCTTTCACAGTCACGTTCCAAAGCATTCCTACAAAGCGTAATTTCGCCAACGGCTACTGCAGACGGAATGGAAAATCAATACGGAAATGGTAAAATGAAAAAGGAAATACACACCGTTGTGTTAAAAGAATAAACTCTAAACAGAGTCAGATGACTCTCACATGCAAAAAACATAACAAACGCAATAAGCTCCATACTCTCGGATACCAGCCATCCGCATCTTCCAAAATCACGAAACAAACAAGTAAAAAAAAAAAGGAACGTGAACTAGAAAACCTGTATAACGATAATTACGATACGAACCCAGACAGACGCACATAACTTACTTTACTTCCGACTCTGCAGGTTTAACATATTTATTTTTATTTTTCAGGCCATTATTTTTGTTATGCATTCTCTAAAGAAAAACCGGTTTGGATCTCACACCGAAACCCGCGACTTGTTTTCTCAGCGTTTTCTTTTATTACTGTTATCATTTTGCTGCACCTTCCCATTTTGCCTCGACCTTTCTTGCCGCCATTTTTTTTATTTGTTCTTTATTTCCCCCCTTCCCTCCTCTCTACACTTCTGTTAACTTTTTCTAGTTGCTCAACCTTTTTTTTTTTTTTTAATCCTCCAATTCAACGTTCATTACCTGCCAAACCTGCCGAGCAAGATGGCATAGAAGTTCGCCGTTCTGTATGCAAGTCTAACCAACATTTTCGCTGCCTCCCCTCCCAGCCGCCTGGCTGGTTTTTCGTTCAAGGATTCTTCCCCCTACCCTCTCTGTTCACTCTCCCATGGCCTCCTGCATTGCGTAAAAGTAATTGTGAAGTCTCTCTCACCTCCCCCCTCTTTCATGATGAATTCCTCTTTCTCTCTCCCTCCACTGCTTCATTCTTTTTTTTTTTTAATTCACCAAGAGGTAAGCGGCCAAGGGTAAAGAGGTCATTCCGTATCTTAATAGAAACCCTTGTTTTTAACCCAGAAAAGAATTAGGAAGTGTCGTGAGATCAAAGGTAAGATTCATCTGCATCATTCGATGATGGTTTCGGCAAAATAAAAAGGCTAACTTTGTACCCCGTAATGTATTTCCAATCATAATTATTGTCCCCTTTACAGAGTAATATTAATGTTCCATTTGAAACCTCTCCGAGACAACCACCCACGGCGCCACATGATTTGGGTCTTTCAGAAGATGTGATATCTTAGAGAAATGATATTTAATGTTAATGTTTGTTTATGTTCTACGAAATAAAAATCCCTTTTAAAAATGGTCATCATGAGAGGTTTTCCTATTTACTTCAAATGCAAACGTGGGGCATAAATTTGCTTCTAAATGCAACATGTACACATTTACAACTTTTTATGGACGAAATTGAAGAGATTCTGCTTATTTTTATCAATGAGTGAAGGACATTAAATTAAATAGAAATTGTTAAGCGTGTCACAGAATTACATTACAAGCACATTATTTACGCGCCATAGCTGCCAATCTCGAAACACGGAAAACTACAAAGTTTCTCGCGAGAAAATCGAGTTTTCAGATGATTTTCCTGCTCTGCGGCAACACCACTTCACAGTTCTGACTCAAATGAATAGAAAGAATTCTGACTAAAATGCACTTAATATGATTCAGGTTATTGAACTATTTATAATACGATTCTGATAAAAAATATATTAATGTAAAATATACTAATAATTAATTAGTTGTTGTAATTTTTATGCTGTTCCGTTAATTTCGTTTCGTAATTTTCTTTCCGTACACCTGGAAGAGTTGTCGGCTATGACCTAGAATGCATCTTAAGAGGATTAAATTTTGACTTAGTTACTGGTGCAATAATACAAGCAGCACGCAAATGTCCAAAAAGTATGGAATCCAACACAGGGGGAAAAAAGTGAAACTGTACATTGACAGGGTACACTTATGGGTAATACATTTTACTATTTAATATTGCCCACTTATAAGCAAAAATAAGCAGTAAAACAATAAGCTTCTAATTGTACCTACTAATTAATGCACAAGTACGCTTTGATAATAGGAAAATTCAAGTAGTCCGCAAATGACCCAACAAGACAGAAACCATAAAAACCGTAAATTTCTCTGTTGGTTAATAAAGTTTAATTAATAACAAAATTTTCGTTGATTTTCTTCCGGGAAACGTCTGCTTTACTTCAACCACGAAAGAAAAACCTATTCATATTTTTTCAAACAACATTGCAAACAACTGTCCAAAGCTATGCTGCCACTAAATTCAAACTCAGTTAATTCGCCAATGTCATTCTAACACCGTCCACACATTGGGGTAACAAGGCTGGTCACCTTGGCTACTTCACATTCATTAGCCTCTTAGTTCTCTTCAAGACACCTCCTGAATCGTCTCGAATATACTTATTGTATCTCGAAAGCTTTGGTCTAATAAAATGTGAACATTTAATCCCTTTTGTTATTCTTCCATCAACGCTATGTTTCTTCTACGTATGTCATCAAATGACTAAATACTAAAAGGAATTCCAAAGAAGCTCCTCAATATTAACTTCAATTAGGAAAACCTTCCCATTTTACCGTACCGAGAGGACGTTAAACTTTTGAGGAATTTGTTTGATTCACTGCATTAAGAATGAGCTTCTTGAAAAATGGCATAAGTTTTTCTTAATAATTCAATCTTATCATATTTCCGAAGGCTAATGCGTGGCCAATCTCACATAATCGGAAATTCACTGTGCTTGATATGAAGCGAAACCTCTCCCTTCTCGTACACGACCAGTGTACCTTACACCATAAGTTAATTACCATTACTACTGATTATCACCACTCTAAGACGATAGATACCCTTCACAGAAGACCAAAAAGTCTGGAATCGTGGATGATCGTCTGAAGGAAGTTTCACTAATCTTGCATGAGAATCCGACGCCCGCTCAGATGTATTCATGCACCACGCAGCTCTAAGAGAATGTGGACGGAATGCTGGTAGTCAGTCAAGAACGACAAAATAAATAAAATAAAACGAAATGGAACCTCACAGCATTTTTAATGGCAAAGTTACATGATGTCCAATTAAGATCTTGTGCCGCATGATAACGTCGATCACATGACAGCCCTGCACACACGTAGATTGAAAAGTTTAAATACTTTTTCCGGATAAATATCTGTTTATCGGTCAAGCATCACACTTGTACCTTAAATCTCAAATCACCAGTTGTGGCAAGTCTGCGCGAAAGTGGAGCTTTGTTTAGAATGTTATCTAATCAGCCGCCCTGAACCTCGCCAGGCATCAAAACATGTTACTTCATTTCTCTGATAACAAAATGAGTATAGTACAACGAGGCAAGGTCAAAGGCTCGAGGATAACAAATGCGCTATTTTTACTACTACTACATTCCGGCTTCAGGAAAGTTCCTTTTCAAGCTTAAGAGCCGTGCTTCTCAGTCACTTCAGAATTTTTTTCTTGGTTTCAAGTAATTACAAGTACGTTTAAAATATTTTACACATCAGCGCAATCCCCTTGGCGCAGTTTGGCGAATTTTTTCAGAAGAGAACAATCGCTTAAAATGGTAAATCATTATGTCTTACAATCAATTTCTTTTACATTTTATTACCACATACTTTACGCTTTAATTAGATATTCTTCTCGAAAACTGAGATGCCCAATTAAGAATAACATACTGTAAAAGGATGTGGTTTAGAAGATGCATGAAAGCGACATTTCTTTCATTTATTCCAGTGGAAATTTTGCGGTGATCACTTAAGAACCAAGCAATTGTTTCCTTTGGCGATTTTGCGGCAAGATACTATTTCTGCAGCAGTTTAACAGCAGTTTCTTTCAAATCAAGGCAAATCTTGCAAGCGTAATTTAAAACTCAATTCAAGATTTAAAAAAAAAATCGAAAATTTATCTACAAAAACCACTGGAACCTGGAATCTTAACAAAAATTAATTACATGAAAATAACGATGTTCCCTCTTAAACCTAAAACAATTATTACGAGCGTGGTTGCAACAGTCTGGCGCATTTTGGGCGATATGTTGAACAGTTTGGGCGACTTGTTCGCTGCACTAATATGGAAGTACCAAAATTGTGAGCGCTTAATTTTAAACGTTTGCGTTCAAAAAAAAAATGATCGCAATGTTGCTTGCAATTAAAAAAATAATGTCTAAAAGAAAATAAACATTGCATATGACGATAAAAATATTTTTTAAATTACACATAAATAAAATATGTCTAACATTAAAATAATTGTACATAAATAATGTCTAATAACCAAGAAATGCAATTTTAAAAAATATAGCTATTAAGGTTACGCATACTGGCTTTAATAACGATATCATAATTGATATTAAATATACGGTTTGCCAAAGACCTTAAAAAGACCAATAACTCGATACCAATTCCTTCTGTGTAGATATTTTTATTCACGGTTATACTAATGTCTTAACGTACAGTATAATACCTCTAATTTACTTCTTTCATTTAATGAATATTACATATACATTTCAAAAAAGATATTTTTTAATAAATAAAAGTGGTCAATAAATTAATAGCTTCAAAATAAAAGAGGAACACGCCAAAGTGAAACAAAATTCTCACAACCACCACCTTGTTTAGGGCGTACGCGTCTCATTCGCTTTACTGTTGTTAAGGTATAAATATGACTGCTACTTTACAGGGTTGCAGATTTCTTTGCTCCTGATGAAGAGGGAGTTTTTTTACTAATCTAGGCTAAACACAAAATTAATCTAAATTAATAACACAAAATTAAATAACTAATCTAGGCTTGCTGCTTTGCTAATTTTATTGTTAATTATTTATTCCCCAAGGTCCTGTCTGATCCGATTCCCGGACTACGGAGTTGTTGCCATGCGATTTCGAGTTCTTAACCATGGGTAATGAACGTATGTGCCAGTTAGTTCTCCACGAACAATTCCCTTATAAGAAACGTGATCCCTCGTGAGTCAATAAACTACTTATTATATTGGTTTGCTTTAAGAGACGCAATAGTAAGTGTTTCCTCTATGCTGAGAGCACTGAACTTCTGGGAACCTGCACAGGAGGTTTCTCGCGCACAAAGTCAAATGCATAACAATATACAATACTTGCGTAACGATACTGTACACATACTCATCCTTGCTCGAAAATTTTTTGCGTAGCTGTAAATTTTGGCACTACGCATCAAAAATTAAAATTACATTATTCTAAGTACATAAATGTTTTCGTAATTAACCACCGCCCAGACGATACAGTGGTTAGTGATGCTGACTGCCTTATGGACACGGGTCCAAGTCCTGTATTTGTAAATGTAATGTTTGCACGGCAAGGAGGCACTCGAAATACAAGTACAGCCCAAAGTCCTCTCGAGTGTTTGGTGGTGCAGGAACAGGGGTGGGTGGGAGTGCCTCGGACCTCTCTCCCTCAAAAACTGCCGCACTAGTACGCTGGGACTAAACCTGTACAACCTATGATGAAATCCTGGTGTCTTCCTAGCCACTCATAACCTGCACTATACAGCAGTTATTTGTGGTCTCTTTACGTTTAATGGATGTAACAGCATAAATATTATATCAGCTTGATTTCGACTTCGCCAGAAATAGTTCTCCTTTCGTGCAGCGTTTTGCTTAATTAAAAAGTCAACCAAAAATTTTCCTTATCTACAGAATTTAATTATTACGAGCTACTTATAGCTTTATTACACGCCCCAATGATAATAAACTGCACCTGATATGTGTGTCAAATTTAATTTCAGAATGCAGAATTTAGGTCCATCGATTTTAAATACAACATAGTTATAAAAATCATTATTTCTTCCCATTTCCTTTTGTCGCCAAAGAGAAGCGCATCTGAAAACGAAAACCTCTCAAGACTAGATCAAACACTGCCACCACCTTATTAGACGCCGACTGAAAGTGAACGGCGACATCTGCATTGTGGGTCACGTGGTGAAGAGAGAAGGGTTGGGACAGACAGAAAGAAGAAAAGCCGCGTGGGTTGATCAACAGTGTTAAGAACTGAAAACTCGATTAGGGCGGAAAAGGGTTATGGAATAGGGTGGACGGAACGGGTGTAGGGAGGGAATTCTAAATTGGCCAAGGACTTTTTGCGAAATCGTTTGTCGGCTGCGTGTGTATGTATATGAGAGACTCGAAAAGAAAATAAAAATAAAGTGAGGACAACCTACTTAAAACGATTCGCTGACTGCTTTTTACGGTAACCAATGTCAAAGCCACATACAGTTAGAAATGTGTTCACAATGCTCACGGCTAATGCGCCTTTCAAAGACACGTGAAGTGGTGACTGTATATAGTGTACACATTTGTATATAATCTGATTTCACTTTGGGACTTTCTTTTTTCTAAACAAGAACTTTTTGCAAAGCTCAAATGTGACTGTGTTTTTGTGTTTAATGTAACAGTGTTCTTATCATAGAGACTTCGTAAGTTCCCACAGATAGGACTTTGGATATGACAAAGCTCAATGAACAATATTTATCATGTTTACTTTATGATCATCACTTCGCTACTGTGAAATCGATAATTTACAAAGTATTCATAATAATTTTCATCATTTATTTGAAACATAACAGTGTATAATGATACATGAACTATTCACCAATGTTAAGCTGAACTTTGTTTACTTGGAGCTTGAACTATGTACATTCTGCTGCCTGAATTTCGTCATTTATAGCTGATTTTTCCAATTTTGTACTTAACTGTACTATTACTCTCATTTATTTCTTTAACTATTTTCATTTTTTTTTTTTTTATTTCACATTTTTCCTTAAAATCCAAATTATACCTTAAATTTTTCTCTTTCTCACATTATATTTTCACACATAATATTTTCATTTTTCAATCTTTCACTGCTGTGGTACTATTTTTTGCCATCAGCTCAGCGGCACTAGATGCTTGTTGATTTTGGAGGCTCATCTTTTATCTTTATTTACAAATGCTGTACTTTAGTACTGATCCTAGCTTCGCCGTTTGGCGTGGAGGTTACTCCTTTATAATTTATCTTACCAAGCCCAAGGGCAATTTCCAAGATAGGCAGTGAAAGTCACAAGTTTTGACTATAGGCTGCCAGACTCATGCCAACTGAACTGAACTGAACTGAACAGGACACCCTTCGAGCTGGCTGGAGAGAGGTCGATACTTGAGTAAGCAGGCCTGAGCAAACTCTAGATTTCCCAGAAGCAGTCGAAAAAAGTTCTCAGCATGCATATCCTATTTGCTGTAGCTTTAATACCTGCCAACAGCAACGTTTGCAGTTACTGTGATTATTACGAAAGATAAATTACGTGCGAAGCACCTCTAAAAATTGTTCATTTACGCTCTACTTTTTAATGATTTATAAAAGTGAATGGAAATGATAGATCTCGCCAGTATATGTTCTAATTTTACAATGAATATGTCTAGTTAAAATTACAACATACACTTTTCTTGGCGATCACCTCTGAAAGAGATAATATATTTAGTAACATTACCAAACACTGGTTTGAACATTCTCTCTCAGAGATGATTATTTCCACAGAAACACGATCCGCGCAGTAGTCTAGTGTGAATTCACTGCTTTTGAATATACCATATATGGAAATATTACCCACTAAAATCATACGAATCAATGCTAATCAGTTATTCCGGTTCACAAACGTCTTATTCCGGTTCACAAACGTCTTTCATATGTATGTTTGGTTACGGAAAAGCACGCAAAGTGTATCAAATGGAGGGCTAACTTCATGGAGGATTTTCTAAGGTAAACTGGCTCGTATCCATGACAGACCAGGAGAAAACCCACAGTCCGCCCGTTGTTCAGCGACTATACCGCTTCGGTCAGTGGTAGGCCTTTTTAAAAATGAATTGTAGGCAAGTATTATCATTATTCACTCCCCGCTAGCCCCTCACAAGCATTTTTAGTTTATGATTAAGACTTTTTTAGCTACATGGCTGTTCTGGAGCTCTCCTTCACAAAGGTACCATCTCTTAAGGCAGATAGCCTGGTTTTGTTACATTCAAATAACATAACCAAAAAGTCCCTTCCTCTACAAGTATGCCCAGTTTCTGGAATTTGTCAGACCAGCATTTCCTCCACATACGTTTCAAGGGCGTCTATTCAACCTTTCAAAATCTTAGCCAAGGTCATACATCCTTTCTTCCTTTTAAACAGATAAAAGGAAACTGCAGTGTCCAGGAGAAAGCAACCCCTGCTGATAAAGGAGAGACGTCAAGAGAGGTTGATAAAAGATCGGGAGTATCCTGGAAGTGGACATCTCTTCTCTCAAAGGCGGTAAGAAAAGTAAATTCCTCATTCTTTACATTCATTAGATCAACATTACATAGAAATGGCGATGGCTAAGCTCGACACCGACATATAATGGATATGGTAACGAAACAAAACTGATACTAATGCAATGATGAGTCGATCGTGTGCCAGCACACTGCATATCAATCCCGTTCTCAACGCCTACGAAAATGAACTAGTATTTCTAAAAACTTCATCAGCTTACAGAACCTGATGCACGGCCAACTAAAACAGTCTGTAACTATGCACACTGTAATAGCAAGAATCGAATGTTAGGCCACTGCCTTTCACATTTCGGTCTGTTGCAAATCATAAGTTACAATAAAATAGATACAATGGATATTTTATGGATTTCTCCGAGAATGTGCTCTTTAATATTTGCGTTTTTTAAAAATTTTTATCACACTCCTAAACAAGTAATAAGAAGAATCTCAAATTTAAAAAATACATATTTTTTTTTATTTTTACAGTATTCCAAAAGATAGGTACCAGATACAGAGTGAACATAAAAACAATCAAATAAAAAAAAGTACTCAAAACAGTAATTATAATTATTCTGTAATTTCCATTCATATACGATTTTAAATCACGTATATGCATGTATAGCTTAAGTAGGAATCAGCCATTATGATAAAGAAAAGATTGTGTTGTCCGGAATGGCAACATCAGAAAGAAAAGAACGTTGGTTATTCAAAACAGAGACAGAGCAGGTGTTATCAGCGAACGGAGGCAGACGTTGAGCGTCGCTTACCGTAATTGTAATTCATCCTGATTTTCATTAATCTTTTATCGGTTAATTTCCTTTGTTATATTAATAAAACATGTTGTTCGTTTTGTAAGATAGTCTGGATGAATCTTTTATCATTTGGTGTATCTATGATTTCTTCGGAGGGTCATCCACCAAACGGGGAATAAAACTATTTGTCCGTTAGCCGATGTTCTCAAAGAAGAAAGTTTTTACTGCATATCAAGGGTTGAATTCTTCCCTCAGATGTGCTATAACACCGTGCTACTATTTTCTCATCTCAATTCGATTAGCGGCAAAATCAACAGAAAAAAAGCTGCGAGGATTCAATAGGTAATTATTTCATATTCCTAGTAAAAAGGGGTCTTTTAAGCGAAAATTTTCCAGACTTTCCTAAACAAAAACTTCCACAAATAGTTTTTTTTTTTGAGAAAATGTAACCTAAATCTCTCATATGCGTGATGAATTATAATTTAACCTATTCAGGACTTTATCGCATGATGATTTTACCACAGAATCTCAGTCATCTGCACATTTTGCATATTTCCGCAATACTTTCAAAACTTGACAATTTACACTTATTCATATCTGAGAATATGCTGCAAAATTTTATGTAAAGAATTAATGAATATGACTAGTATTTTAAAGAAATGCTGTTATATTTGAATATGTAGGGACACATCGATGCTACAGTGATTTTCTGCTATGACATGGAAAAGCTTCAGTCTAACCAGCATAGAATTCTTTACATAAAAGTACGAAAATCTGCTCTGATTGTTAGACTGGATAAATGAGCGTATTAAGTGAGGATATAAGAAAGAAGTTCAGCAATTTGGTATAGAATAACTGCTCTATTTTTATTAAGCACATTCAAGACAGAATTCCTATATCCCACCGTTGAATATTTGTGACAGAAGTGAAAAAATTTCATTATCATGTACACTGATCAATTTTTAAAACCATAAAATTACCGTACCATGTAATATACAGTTACCAACCAATCAACATTCCTTTTACGAAAATATTGCAGCCTTTTTAGGAAATACAAACACCTAGACAAATTCGGCATTATGTAATTTTAATAATGTAATTTTAATAATGATTCTTCAATCAATATACGATAGACGACGATATATATTTTATATTCTAATCTCATACTGCGTATCTTAACTGCATGCAATAAATTTCTAAATCTTACTACATGACATATATATTCACATTTTTCTACCGTCTCATATCTTTAATGAAATCAACATTCATGCACACTTTCTAAATTAAAACTTTATTTTTAGAAGGTATATTTTCGACATTTTTAAACATTCCTTATTACTTGTTACATAACAAACTGTAAGGTACATTAGATTTGTATTATACAGTGTCCGCCTTGAGAATAATGCTCCGAATAAGAATAATGCAGAGTATAAACGAGTTAGTCCATCAGATAATAAATAAATAAATCACTTTTAACCTTCAAACTATTAAAGGCTGGGGGGGCAGAGTTATATTGCTTTAAATAGTTGAAATTTTTATGACACAAAACATTTATTCACATCGATTACATCCCGAAAACTTCATAAGCAGAAATAAATTTATTGATAACAAAAGAAAGATACAGTTCATTACAACATGATGATGTCTAAAATAGTTAAATACTGCTAGAAAACTGTACTATTTGCGTAAGCAAAAATTGTGCAATGTTACTACCAAATACATCCTTGGGAGTTTAAATGTTCAATCCATAAGCGGTCGAGCGATAAGATCGCTGAACAGTGACAGTCGGGCTCAAATCCCAATGAAACGAGTATCCGCATGAGCGTTTTCGTGCCTTTACCATGTATAAAACGTGAATATGAGAATTTGAAAAGTCCTCCACGAAAGCATCCCTTACATAAGGCAAGCAACCCCTACAGTTGCTTTGCATAAACCAATTACTTAACTACACTTGACAGAGGTCATGCAATTGTCACCAACTGGATTTGTGATTTCACGAAGGTTTAGAGACCTAGGGCAAAATTCATGCAATGCCAACAATGGATTCGAAATTTCAGAAGGAAACTTCTATAAAATTACCTTTTAATCAATAACTGTTTTTTTGCTTCAGTTAAAAATTAAAAATTCTAAAATTAATTCATCTTGCGTTGCAACCACCAAGGGTACGAAGATAAAAAATACGAGTTTTACACAAATAAGGCTATTGGCACTTTTAAAAATTCTACTTGCAAACTAACCACTAAAATTTAAAGATAAACCTCGCATGCAGAAATTTACACTCATAACGCTCAAGCACACAATTTGAAGGCACGCTCGAAATATTACTATACACTACGCGGCGTAACAATTTATGCAGTTCATTAAAAAGAGATATAAAAAAATAGAGCTACAACACCATTTACACAGAAAAATGGAAACATAAGGAAGGATTCTACCCTTTCCCCCTGATAAAAAGAAATTTAGCAAGACGAATATTTCAACCGCCGCAAATGCAAAACATTTTTAAATGCAAATCCTTGTGAAAATGCATTCCCAACGATGCACATTTAACGAGGCATTGAAAGGTAAAGAAAGTTTTATTACGGTGTTAGTTTAAGAATATTTTGATCAACATAGCAGATCAGCGGGGGAAGGATTCATACAAAATCACTTTGGTAGGGAGAACAGGAAATAACGAGATTACAAACGTTGGATAACTACTAGACGGTGGTTGTTCAGCACTCAAATTCCATCCAGGTCGTCTGAAGGTCAACGATTTGCTTATTTTAAGCGAAACTTATTCAGTGTTAAACTTGCATTCAAAACTATTCCAGTGTATATGCTGGCAAGAGGGCATTCATATGACTTATCTCAACAGATTTATCATTGACACGTATGTTAAATAGTTACACTAGAACAAGCTTTCAAAAGAATCACATCGCTCCAGGCGCATAATAAAAAATAATAATAAAAAAAAAATTGCGAAATTTGCACCAGTATTTTATTCCATTAAGGGGAATATAATGCTTATTTATTAAATTCTGAAAAGAAATGCATATATTTATGTTATACTTCTCCCTTAAAATCGCAGAGTTTATCAACATTATCATTCATGTAAATAATGCAACTTTTACCTGCTAAATTTTCATATTTAAAAAAAGTAATAATAGTACAACGAATTGCCAGATAATATTAAACTGAATTCAGCACCGCGTGCGTTGCGCTAGAAAACGGGGTCTACATCAGTGAAAAGAGGGAGCTCAAAACGAGGAAGTCTAAACGCTGAATCACCGCCCAGTAAACTTACTACAATGTTGGTTCTATATATGGGACAACACTGATAAAATATTTTTAGTCAGATACGGACGCACTTAACAGATAAAAATGGCGCATTTCATATCCGCCTGTTATCCAAAGGCAGAAAATTAAAAATGCAACATAAAATAGATAAATAAATAAAAAGTCTGCAACTATCAAGACTGACTGACAAGAAATTGGATAACCTTCCACTTTCTAAAAACATTTTTTACATATTCAAAAACCCCAAATACCCAAAGATCATGCACATTATGCATGCATGCATTTTAAAAATCCGTGAACAATTTGCCCACTGTTATTTTTTAATCTCAACCAGAAAGTTGTATAAGAGCTAACACAATTTATATATTTTTAATGTTTACGATGTAGCTTAGATTTAAGAAATTTCACACAGTTTATTAAAATCCAACAACAAAATTATTCAAAAGTATAGATTGCTTTAGCGTAACATATAATCTAACCAAATCTTACGCAAAATTATTGTTTAGTTTTTAATCCTGTAATTCCTTTGTTAAAAATTTCTAGCCGAAGCTCAAAATGTTTCGTATGCCTATACAGGATTTTAAATTATCCATCAATCATGCTAATTCAGAAAATATACCATTTATAACCTGAAATTCTTAATTTGTACACAAAAGACTTAATTTAAGGATGAACAAATCAAACAGTTGAATAGCACACACTAAAATTAATTTTTCATACACAACCACCGAAAATTCGTATCAACATAATTCTATTTTAAAAAGAGGAACAAAAACATTATCATAATTTACTTTCTTTTCAATAATAAAAACATACAAAACTTCAGAAAGTTACAATAGTGTGACTTAAAAGCATTCTGAAACTCTTTTGAGACCATCCAATTCTGTCAGAGAAACAGCAACAAAAACATCCACCATGGCTAAAACTAATTTTGTTTTAAATAACAAAAACATCCACCATCGCTAAAACTAATTTTGTTTTAAATAACAAAAACGTACA
This sequence comes from Stegodyphus mimosarum, assembly GCA_000611955.2. Lineage (NCBI taxonomy): Eukaryota > Metazoa > Arthropoda > Arachnida > Araneae > Eresidae > Stegodyphus > Stegodyphus mimosarum. The sequence goes on from KK121931.1 coordinate 158,630, forward strand.
AGAAACGTTCCCTTACAAGAGGTTACAACAAGGTCATCCAGCATAGACATAAACCCCACTCGCATTTTCGGCAATGCAGCCAAGAAGCGCCTGTGTTTACTTCTTCAAAATAGGGTACAAAAGGGGAGAGGGGAAGTTTCAACGCTGCAGGTAATGATGCAAGCTGTTTCCACATCCGGCAAGGGAGGGGAGGACGGACTCGCTTCCCGGAATAGAAAAGCTATAACAGTCGAAACAACATTCGGGCCAAGAAGTTCGTGAACCGAATTTGCACGCCCGGAAGACCTAGAACACAGCACAGGATGAAATATCAAGAACTGTGAAAACAAAAGTTCTACATACCATCCTCTCAATTTAATTTACTTGATGCAAATTATAACAACTCCTAGTCACAATTAGTTATAGTTCAAATTAAAGGCACATCAGAATAATACATTTCAAAGCTTTTAATACAGTTACTTTAACTAAAATATAAAATAAAGGCATACAGCGGCAACGAAATACAACTAAACATGTACATCAACATAAGGCTATCCCTTTACAGTTCTGTGAGTTATAAAATTAAAATGACTTTCGCAGACGATGAAAGAAAGCTAGGATCGTCAACCACAAATAACAGAAAGAGTTATGCGTTGCCGAAATGGCAACTTCAGAAGAATATTATACGGGTTTGATTTAAAAACCGTGCTTGGAGTTGTGTTTAAAATAAGCGTAGTTAGATGATTGTGCTTTCAAAAGCTTATAAAATTTATTAATATTTTCAAAGATAGATTTCTATTAGGAAAATCGTACTTTTAACTACTTCAATAAAGTGAGGGAACATGAATTTCATCTCCGCATGAAAAAAAAAAAAAAAAAAAAAATAATAAAAGAAAAAAAAAAAAAAAAAAAAAATGATAGTTTACCGTATCCAACATATCTATTTTGAAACTTAGTAGAGTTTCACTTTTACTTTACTCATTTAAGATGCTTTTTGCTATGTAACGCCAGTTCATAAGATAAGCTTTAGGGCACCGCCTGTTGTTGAAATACTAACATCAATGTAAAACGTAGACAGCAGCTGCGTCTGAGACTATCAGTAATTTTCCATTACACTATTCCATCGACTTTTATTCCCAAAGAGAGGCGGAATTAAAATTTTCTTCGAATTTCTCCTATAAAATGAAGAAAATTCCAGTATTTGAGACAAATACTGGAATTTCAAGTTTTATTTGGCTCTTATACGAAATGCCGCTTCAAGGCTAAGTAAATAATACCTGAGATAAAACTACCCGTACGCTGGCTGAAAGGTAAATTTCAATGCCAAGAGTGGCAGATGTTAGCCAAATACTAAAGAGCGGAACACCGCTAAAACATCCTACTGTGTGACAAGGTAAGGTCAAAGGGACGCTTTGAAATATTTATATCACTGAACTGAAAGTTAATTTATGATTGAAACTTAATACAAAAATTAATACTAAAGAGGAAGTATTTTATTCGTTGTTAACGCAATCTGCTTTAACAAAACGTATTTTAAACATATGATTAGAGATCATAAAAACATTTAAATAACGCACTTCTTCGATTCTAAGATTCCAGCCACTGCAAACTGCATCTCTTAATATATCCAACTGGAAGGGAGGGAAATTCCAAAAAAGTAAAATAAATGGAATAAAGTGCTAAAAGTTTTCTTTTTTAAATATTCGACTTCGATTTTTATTAATATAATACCCTTAGCAGGAAAATTTATTATTTTGAAACATAGTAATACTCGAAACACACGTGATTCTAAGACTAGTTTTACCTACGCTTTTACGGAAGTCGTAGGTTTGTTTCAGCTTCTCTAAAATGAGAAAATTTAGAAGAAATTTGTAAAAATTTTGAAATGTCGATTGTACAAGCCTCATCATATAGGGGCATTCGAAACTTTTTATTGCATAGTTTAGATAATTATGCTTATTTATAATGATAAGTTAAAAAATTTATGACAATGGTAAAAAAAATATTTATAGTAAGATATTTAACCACGTTTGATAATGCTGGTTGAATACAATAGCTGGATAGAATTTTTACATCTTTTTCGACGCAGTTATTTCTACACAATTGCCTATAAATAAATACCTACTTCATGAAGGTCACTACATTCCACATATACTCTACGCAGAAAATTATTCCAATCCTGACTTATGTACGCTAAATGTAAGTTTGCGTCAATAATAACCTTCAATCATACGTGATTAAGCACAATTCAAAAGTATATTGCTTCGAACAAAAGAAAAAGAAGACAAAACTGGTTCTAGAGGACTTCGTAAGAATCAGACGCTTTTTGTTGCTCGAAAAGGTACCTTGTGTAAGTATTCATCATCAGCTTCATTAATTATGTAACTAGTTAAGTCACCATCAATTTCCTCTTTACCACTGCAAATAATAATAATACAAAAGCATGATATTTTTGTATCGACTTTCAGCGTCTAATTGACGGTTTTAACACTCGCAAAGCATGAATTTCAAATTTTTCCTTATTCTCTATTTCTTCGAGTGAAAAAATAGCTAATACGAACCGCCATTTCTTTTTTGCAGAGAAGAACGCACCTGACAAAAAATCAAAGAAAAACATGGGAAAAAAACAGAATATTCCTCTACAGATCCGCCTCTGTTAGAAGCGTGACGATTGCTACACAGTAGGCGCCGCTTAATACATAATCATTTGGCTAATTTTGATAACGCCACCTGAATGCTAACATTAAACAATGAAGAAAAATGTCCTTCAAAATAGCAACGGAATGTAACTAATTGAATACAAATATAACTAGAAATATGTAAATAAGTTTTTTTCCAGTATTTTAATTAGGAAAATGGAAAATTATGTTTATGAACTGTTCATACTGTCTTTAATACAGAGTTCACTTATGAACTGTTCATAAAGCTTCTGGAAATTATTCGACATATGCTGTACTCTTAAAACTAGGAGGGCATCCTCTTTGCTAGAGAACATGCTAATATAAAATTTTAAATTACCTAGAGGGTGGAGGGTGGGCAATTATTTTTACACAAATGCTTTCAAGAAATTTCTTCACGTATATTTTGCCCCCCCCCCCAAGAAGAGGGACCTTTGTCCGATCGTCCTCAAAATCGATAGAGTTACTCAAAATCTACATCAAACTACTCTATTTTTTTTTACCTAATTTTAATTGGTTGACTGAAATCGAAACCAAGCTGTTTGGCAACTTAACCCCCTACTTGACATTTCACTTCAAATTTTTAGAATCTATTTTGGCTTTTCATTGATCATATTAACCGAGCTGTTAGTCACGATAAACGATGCATTTTCCTTATTTTCGTATGCGAACGGGCGGAACTTCATCAATACGATAACAATATCCGTGTGATAACATTCACTAGGATCACAATAAGAGGCGACTACTGTACTGATTGATGTAAGCGAAGCTTCAAAAATTTTTTGCTAACCTTTCATTTGGGCCTTTAAAGCCTTTATTCATAACTTTATACAAAAATTTCTTTACTTGTAACACGCGAAGACAAAAAAGTTAAAACTAGTAAAAATAACTAAAATTCTCTGGGCTTAGAAAATTTCGCATGCAGCATGGAGTAGCAGCAGCTACGTGTAATCCACCAACTTTGCAACAACAAGAGTTCAGTGGACTCTAGTTGTGTTGCTATGGAAACAGCAGTATAGAAACACACATAACAGAGAACACGACCGCTATTACAGAGAAAGCGTTTCCAGAATGGTTAATCAGTCTTGGTGGAAAAAAAAAAAAAGTGTAGCAACAATTTCAAGCGTTTTAAGTGGTGGGCAAAATAGGTAAGAGGGTAATATATTTCATTTCTGCTACACATTAGTAATGAAAGATTGCTAGCATTCTGCTATTAAGGTTTTGCGCTATATCTGAGAAATAATGCATAAATACAGCAGAGTAACTATATCGAGAATACCATGTCCACCATGAGAAAAGTAAGGTAATTAAAAGATAGCAGTTGTTTAAATTATTTCCAATACAGATTATCTGGAAAATGTAGTACTGTTTTACTTTGAACTACAGGGAAATCTTTTATAGCAATTGTGAAGAAAGTGTTAAATGTTTCCTAGAATACAGATTAATTACCTCTCTCTAAAGCCACATAAAAGACCAAATTCTAATGGAAATGTAGGTGGTTTCTGAAAGAGGTTTCATTTTTGTTCATTGTTAAAATTATTACAATTAACAACTGGCAGTCTTTTAAGAAGATGAAAATTTTGGTTGGGCACTGGACAGGTATGTTAACCTACTCTAACTACAGCATGAAATTAAAAAATGTGTTTTTACCTGATATGATGTGCATTTCCATCATCTTCACAAGAAAAATGCACAGATCTAATAACTCTAATGGCTGACTTACGAATGGAAGAAAAATACACTACTCGCCGCACAAATTACGTTATAGATGATAACGCGTATACGAAAACTTTAAAAACATCTGCTGCGTCGAAGAATTATTAAATCGCCATATACAGTTTAGAAATTTAGGAATGATTTCATTTCGATTACAAAACGACACACACATCAAACAATTTTCGACCGAAAGTATTTACGGTAAAAATACATTGTGACACAAATTGAGTATTAGTTTTTTATTTACGTAAATTCATATGGAGAGACTGGACCAACGAAAAAAATAAACTCCTTTGAGAAAAAACATAGCAGACATTGCTGCCTGCAAGGAGTTCGAATAGATGGTGGAGCCACGGAAATGTCACCAACGTGACGTAACGACTCATCATGCCCGCATAACAGCTAAGATTACAAAACATATTATTAAATAAAATTACACTAACTTTGAAAGTAAATATCAACGTCCACAAGCTCAGAAAAGTGATTTGGGCATAATTTGCATAAAATAACATTTAAACTTCCACTGATCTCTCAGGTTTTACCATGTACACATTTGTATTATAGTTACTACTTACACATTTTCATGTCCGTAGATTTATTAAATTTGAAAACATTTATTTGCAGTCCTTGTGATTTTCCTATGTACTAAGTGAAACATTATCTCCGTTAAGTATTAAAATTAGTACGGGAGACTTACAAACATTCAATGATGAAAGCTGGCGCGTAGACAGGGCCGATCAGAATCTAAACTAAACCAACCAGAAGTTCGTCTATGCTAGCGGCCATGATAAGTCGTGACGTCATACAGGGACCGTTCGATGGCTTCATTTTCATTGCACAGGGCACACGGAGGAGGTTTACTCCATTTATTCTAACCTCCTTGGTTGCTACATTGCTCTTGTTTTCAAGTACAAGTTCCACTTTAATTCTTTGTTTCATTGTAATAACGAATCGAAGGAGATAACATTCCTTTTATGTTTAGAAAATTTTTATCGCCGTGCTGCCTTATAACAGAACTTGTTATTTTAGAATCGGCCGAATGGAGCTGTTTATGCTATTTAGAACTAACGGAATACATACGAAAATGTTAAATCTGAATAAAATACTAGTTCGGTTTAGCAGTCACAGCTTTATGCTAGATTCTAATTTCGCACTAACAAGTTCCAGAAGCTAAGCCATGGAACATAAGTAGTCGGTCAAGGTTTTGGTTCCCAGCACTCGATGTTAAAATCTCTCACAACGCCCATGTGGAAAGACTCCAGGTGCTTTGCCACAATTAACAAATCAAACCAACTACACAATAGGACGCAAGCCAATGGCATTCTTATTCAACAATATTACTTAATGAATATAAGAATATGCAAAACACTTAATTTAGATATCGTACTTTAAAAATGAAGAAGTAAAGAACATAAAAACAACCTAGATTGTTTTGCATTTACCGACATATTTTCATGTTTATAATTCCCATAGGGCCAAAAAATAAGCATAGTTAAGAAAATATTTTATACAATGCTCAATTATTCGCTCATTTCAGAACAAACACATTACGTACTACACACATTAAATAATATCTTTATTGTCACAGCTGTTCCTCGGTAAAGTATGGCTACCTCGACTCTGCATTAACACAACCGTATGTTAACAGTGTTAACGAAGCTTAAACATACATGGTTACGCTATAATAAAATTTCAAGTCTTCACATATGCTATTCAAACTATTCGATAATTTAACAAATCTAAATCTGATACCTACTATAATCAATATTCATACACACGTCATTAATATTAACATACGATTTTTCTTCAAAGAAATCGCTAAGCGTTTATTTCTGGAAAACTGTACCATGCGCATCGAAGGCTGTGTATGCTACCTCCTTCAATCACGTACAAAAATAATTCAAATGAAAGATGAACGTTATGAATCTGTTCGGCATTAGAGGTAGAAAAAAATAAATAGCATGCTCAGAAGAGAAAATAAAAAGGAGGGGGGAAGACCCCTCCAAAAAAATTGAAAGCTTTTCAAGTTTTACATTACGCCAAAAGGGACCTTTTTTTTAACTTTTTACCGATTTTAACGCTTTCTGTGTTACCTTTACTTATTAAATATGATGTTCTTCGCACTTAAACAATAAAATTCAATTCAACAGCAATATCGCAAAATGATTTTAAAATGAGTATATCTTTAGAATTTCCGATACACAAGTCTTGCGCGCTAAAGATAATCCCCCTCCCCGTACAGTGTTGGCAATGCTCGCTTTGGAATCGTTGAGTTTCTTAACCAAAAATGCATAAATGCTTTACAAAATACAAAATAAAGCATATTTCAAATACTAAATCTGGGCTTCCAGATGCCTATATTCGGATGAAGATAGCATTATTCAAAACTGGACGGCTCTAGGTACCATTGTTTTATCGCAGTGCGAGAAACATACATACATAAATTCTTCATTATTTAATTTCTTTAAATATAACACAGGGCGATACTATTTGATGGCAACCGTTTGAAAAGTGATACGGACATTTACAGTGAATCGACGCAAAATGACAAAACGAAATTAATAGGCCTTCTGACCTATACGCTATTTTGGGCTTTAAAAAAAAAAAAAAAAAA
>KK121931.1:169025-185112 GCA_000611955.2 Stegodyphus mimosarum
AGAACTACGGGTGGTATTTCGTTTAAAAATATGATGCGTTCAAGGTTACCAAAAAAAAAAAAAAAACCTGTCATAATAAACACTCTTAGGGCATGGTGTTTTTCATCGAGACAACCATACTTGAATTTCTTACCGCTTCAGGAAGCATACCGAAAAAACCTATTTCGGAAAATATTAATAGAAATTATTTCAGTCAAATAAGACAACGAAACAAGGGCTGTAAAGAATACTTAAATATGAAGTCATAATTTTAACTTTTAAGAACTGGCAACAGTTTGTTATATTTATTTCTTTTCAATCCTACAATCATAACTATTTTGTTATGTTTACTAAGTGTTCTTATTCAAAGCTGTACACAGATAGTTTTAAACCTTTAGTACCGGCATACAAAAGAGCCGCGACATCAAATTTAACAAATTTAAATACTATAACACATGCTTCACTCAAAATTCTGCACGTAGTTTTTAAGTTTGTAATGTTAAAAACTTTCCAAACTGAATTAATACAATAAATTCCAATATGCATACAAAAGTTTTCACCATATGTTTATATTCATTAGCAAGTTAGTTATAAAAACGTTCGAATCAGACAGTACTTTAATAGCGTAATGGCTACAAGCTACCACATTCATTTCTATTTCCGCTTCGAAAGCGCATTTTAACGAACTTTGATAAAATGAATCATTCAATATCATTGCAAAATTTGCGCGTATATATATATACATTTTCCTCATGAGATACCTATTGAAATTACAAATCTTTCAAAATAAACTACTCAAGAGAAATTACAAATGCTTCAGGGTTCATCAGAAACGAGCACGTTCATAAAGAACTGGATATTAGGCCGATCGCAGACCAAATATTAACCACAAGTCACAACTTCTTCAAGAACGTATAAAATTCAAGCTATGAACACTTACGAGATCTCATCAATTATGATCCCACCATCGAGCATGCGGTAAAACGCCCTAGAACTATTTTCCATAATGTCAGATGGTAGCATTTATCTTAGAGACTTTCTACAAAGATAAAGACTTTATTTAGTGTGTTTCAAACGTGTAAATAGTGTACATAATTTTCGTATTTTTCAACTTTATTTCGTATATTTTACTTACCAGACACTTTGTGTATCTACATTTACCTTGACAAAGCTCCAAGACTATGAATCTATCAACGTCAGTACAGTAGTACTTGAACTATTTCGCCTTTTAAAAGGCAGTGGCGGATTCCGCCTTACAACTTTTGAAACCAAAGCCTAGGCAAATAAAATCCAATGCAGCGGTAAAAGCAAAATCTTGCTATACGCCGCTTTACTAGATAGAGATACCGAGATACCTATCACAATGCGGTCGCAGCAAGAACATTGCCATAAACTATTATGCAAATTGAACGCTTTAATTTGCTAATAACAATTATAGTAGTTATTTCCCATGAAAAGAGCGGAGTACGTACTGAAACTGAAATCGCCAAATACAGCCTTAACATGTAGCTTTCAGCGCCGTCGCGACCTCATAAGCGTCTCGCGGTTAAGGGTTACATCACGTAGAAGACAACTCAAGATTTGGAATCAATTAAAAACAAAGAAATGCCACAATGGATGCAAACGACTACGGTGAAATTTCAGCCCTGACTGCAGCGATAGCCCATCTTCAGAAATATTTTTTATATAAGAACAGGTAATTATTTGTATTAATTTCAATTAAGTCATTTATAGAACAGTATATTATGTTGTTTATAATATTTCCCCAGTAGCTAATGCTTTTTACTTATGTTATTTTGAGCTGTTCCAAATTTGAGACTGTTAACCAACATGCCGTAATTTTTCGGTTTAACACATAACATATCACACGCTGCAAATAGAAAAAAAAGCAACATTTTCCTTAAATCTCTGTTTGAAAATATATATGGATCACTAACACGTGAAAGAACACGGTACATATAAGCAGCTTTTAACAGAGAGATATTGCAAAATTTTTTTTTAACATTAATGATGTGAATTGATCTTTTACTATTGAAACTCGAAATCTGCATAATTCTTTCCCTCCATTACCCACCATTTACTAGCGTGGGTTAGATAAATAAATTTACTATTTTTGTTAGACTGATCATATGTAATTTTTTTTTTTTTTTAAAGCGCTACAGACATATATATAAGCAGTTTCAAAGACCGGAACTACGGACATAATCGCAACACTAATTCTATGACAGATTTTAAAGATTAAGTACCCATTTTTATTCTACATGCCATGCCATATATCAGAAATAATTACACTAACTTGCAATCATTTAATGTTACTACGTATAAGAGTATTTTCGACACACAGAAAATGCTTTATTTCAAGTAAGCACTTTATAGATATGATTTAAACAATGAATCCTGTACAAGAGAGTCTTGCTGACGTAATCCTTTAAAAGATGCTTTATTCAGACAGCTGAACATAATGATATAATTGTGTGTCATGACGGAGATGTTGAGAAGTATGCAAGATACAGGTTGGAAGTAATTTGGCTAAATTAGTAAATTATGTGCAAGGACTCGGGAGGTTAAGGATTTCGGGAATTTCCAAGTACGATTTAATATCATACATACGTGATAAAAGTATACGAAAAACATTCGAAAATTAATGAAATCATTGTATTATAATTACACTGATTGTAATGCATCTTCTATTTTTTCCACAGATTAAAACAGATTTTTCCGTTTTGTTTACTAAACATTTCACATTTCAACCCTGAATTTGAAAAATCATCGTAACATACTATTATTTTAAAATAATAAAAGTAATCGTAATGATGTACTTCTAATTAACATTTAAATCATAAATTTCTAATATGAACAAAATGAGTATTTATACAAATTGATTTTGATAAAACAAAAGCATCGAATTTTTTACGACGGCAAAACTCATTCTATTAACGACCTTGAGAATTTCCCAATAATCTTAACAAAAACACGATAACACAACACAATTCAATAAATTATTTAATCGTGATTTTGGAAAGAATTTTAATTTAGTAACTTGTTTAATAGATCACAAATTATTTAAAGATACTTTTGCAAAAATATTTCCTATTTCTACGCGACACGATCGCTCACATAAAGACTGCTATTAAATTACAAAATAGATGACGTCCTTATGTTAATTATTATAATTATCTTACTTCTGGTTATTGTGCTCTATATGTTAATTTAAACACAGACATAAAATGAATACTGAAAACTATCGACGTTTCGATAGTACGAATTACCAATCGTTTTTATTACGTTATTGATTGGTACAATAATTGAATAAAGATGCCAACACAGATAACCTCAGTTAAAATGTTAATTAAATACATTGCAGCACTGAAAATCTATGTTCAAAGCGAAAGGATATCGTCATGGAAGTATTTCTAAGAGGAAATGGTTTTTAATAATAATTATATATGGATAACCTATGCAGCACACCAGTTCGAACGACGGAAACTAGCAAGGAACTAATAGATTATTTCTTCTTTGATATATTTACTTCCAATTTATAGATTTTGGTATTTTACAAAACATTTGGAGATTGGATAAACATTTGGAGATTTCGACTTTTATATATGAGCTTGTGGATTTCATATTTTCGGTGTTGTAGACATCCCACACATTTTATTCGATCTGTAAGATTCTGCTATTTCTATACAGTTAAATACATGCAGATTTCGACGTTTTTCACGATCCGTAGAATTGTAGATTTAGTATTTTAATTTCACTTGTAAATTTGGGCACTTTTCCACGATTAGTAGATTTCGACATTTTATTCGATTTGTAGATGTCACAATTACACTTCGAATTTAAATACAGACATAAAATGGATAATAGAAACTATCGATAAGGCGAGATTACAAATTACCAATCGTTTTCATTATGTTTACTATGGGTAAAAATAATTTAACCAAAATACCAATCAATTTAAGTTCCGCTCGTTTATGCATTAACTAAACATACTGCAGCATTAAAAAGTTATGCTCAAATCCTAGGAAGACGGCCAGTTCCAATGACGAAAGCCGAACACGGGATCGATAGATTTCGTTTTTTTTGTTTCGAAGTATTTCATTCGGTTTTTAAATTTTGATATTTTAAATAGATTCGTATAGTTTTCGACATTTTACACGACTCATTATTTTCACTTCGATGTTGTAGATCTCACAGATTTTATCTATTTGTAGATTTTGATATATTATATCGATTGCTTTAATACTGTAAAGACTTTGACGACGCTGACGTTTGTCGATTTCGACACTTTGACGGGACTTTTATTATTTCGACACATTTTATTCGACATTACGCTTCAAACTTATACATCAACATAAATAATGAAAATTCGAATTAGCAATGGCTTTCATTATGTAACTAACTGGATGCCAACATACATAAATGTTGTTGATTAAAATGTTAATAAATATGGCGTAACATTCAAAGTAAAAGTTAACAAGGACGGTTTTCTAGGAAAAATAAAAATTATTCGTTATTATAGCATATATACAGAAAACACAACCAAGCAGCCAGTTCCAACTGAAGCCGAACGCGAATATCAACGTTCCCAGCATTTTTAGCTTTACGACCACAGCAGATTAATTGAGAAAAATATCAATGGAATTTGTTCAGATTAATGGCAAAAATTTCACGATTTATCTACAACATACCGCTCAAAATTATAGAGTAAATGTCTCATTATATAATGACTAAATTAACTAAATACTGCAGAGAATGATTGCTGTTTTCGTTAACTAAATAATGGATAATTTTTCTGCCAAATATCCTTTAAATTGCTTAGAACACTGTCCTACAGACAGAAAAAAACATTAAACACAGCAGTACAGGGTAGGCTTATAATCAACAAGTCACATCGGCATATACAAATTTCACTATCTGCCTGGACACTAGATTAAATGAAAATTAGAGAGATTTATATTTAAATGTAAGGTTCTATCGTACTCCGAAACTTATATATATATTAATACAGAAACTTTAATGATTTTTTTAATTATGTCTTTTTGATATATTAAAAATTTATAGCAGTGACTAATATCTTTCTTGCCGTACAATACCATTAATAAATTGTAGTCTATCATTTTGCCGATTATTGTTATTTCAGAGTATATCATTAAATCAAATTACAGGCAAAACTTACATTAAAGCACTACCAAGGTTACTAATGAGGAAATTTTTACCATTAGAGATTTTAAGATTCGCTTAAAAAGGCAGCATTAGGAAATTTAGATATAATATCAAAGAAATAATATAATCGTTTGAGGAAAAATGCACAAGCTCATGCCTCAAATTTTGAAGAACCGTTCGTATGTTTGCATTGTGGAAAAACGGCCGAACTACCATATTTTACACATGCATAATCCTCCAGCCGAATATGGTGCACATATTCGAACCCCGACTTATTTATTATGTTATATACGATGCTAATTTAATGAATTTTTGATTAAAATCTAGACACTGTTGCCACTGCCCGAGTTAAAATATTTTTTTCTTTCACGCCGCAATGTGTTACCATTGCCGAATAAAATACTTTTATCTTCCCCGCGGCACTGTGTTGTCGTTGTGCAAAGTGTAACATATTTAATTTTTCTTTCAAATTTATTCAGTTATTAATTTACAAACTAAGTAACGTAAAATCAATAAATGCATATTCATTTTAATTATTATTAATTCGTAGCTTGACCGCTGAAATTACATTAGCTGCATTCATTAATATCACTGCACATGTTCTTTCTCTTTTTATAACTATTTTGTGCGGATAGTTAGAGATACAAGATTTACCTAATAATAAAATTCAATAGACTATTTAATCTTAATTATACATGCATAAAAAAGTGCTAAAAATATTTCTGTTCAATTCTATGAAATGCAGTCACATTAGTTTTCTAATTAAAAAAAAACTAATATTTTAAATTACTTTTTTAATGTATACAGAAAAATCAGTGCACTTTTATCTTCTCTCACATTTCTATTATACAAGTAGCAACATATGGTTCCCGCACAGAGGATATAAGGCGCATGAAAAAAAACAAAATACTTAAATGCTAACAAGTTCTTAAATAGGGAAGATTAAGAACTTACCTATCCATGACCACATACATAGGGCTCGTTACGTGTCCTATGGGTAGTGCCTTGACACTACTCATTGTCAAAAAATAATCTTCTCCGTCTTCCTTCTATACGAGCACACACACACACACAAAAAAGAAAAAAAAAATAACAAAAACACTTATTCCATAAGCTGCACACTAATTAGGAATGTTGAATTCAGACTTTTTTTATTATTATTTTTAAATTATTCTTCCTTCCCAAAATATGGACGCTAGCTTATGAAGCCACTGAGTATTCCAAAACGTAAAGTGCCTATTCGCAGCCTCATGTTTACGTCCACGCTGGCTTACATTCAGGTGTCATATTTGTGCGATGCAAACACATAAAATGAAAAATTGTTTTTTAAAAATAAAATAAAATAAAATTTAATAACTGCTATCGTCAATGTTCTAATTCAGTTTCGGGGGACATTCAGGATGCCGGGGAATTTCCGTGTCTAGGTTGGTAGAAAAATAGCCACGTCATTCTTTCTCTACGGTAGGTGCATTTGTTCAAAATTTTAATGTTGTTACTTGCGTCTAAAATTTTACTAATCGATTGCTCTGCAGAAAAAAAAAAATTTCACAGTCCGACATCGATCTTTTCCATAATCCATGCGCGTAAAAATTTCTAGGAATTCTCTTACGGCACGGAGTGAGTAGCAGCGAAAATTGCATTCACCGTTGGAGTACAGCCAACCATTTGGAGTACCATCCTCGCCGTTCTACGCCAAGTCAATGAACTAGTCCGTGATTACCGCAGACATGACAGGCAGGTTTGGACGAATCCACGCCAGTGCCACAGCGGAGGGTAGGAAGGCCGCGCTAGATCGGAGGGACGTGAAGGTCATGGGACTGAATGCGCCATAGATTCGGGATCGAGGCCTGTTACGAAAATGACAGAGATCGACAAAGTAGTATTTAGAGGTCGAAACAGCTGTTCTATTATTTCTTGAAGAAAACAAATAAAATAAAATATCATCGCATAACATTGTTTACATGTGAGATGATTTCGTAAACATGTATCTGCGCATAAGAACTGCTCAGCATTGCATAAAATAAGCTAAATGATAAAAATTTTGAAATTGTCTGAAGCACAAAAATAATGAGAAGCCTTGTGTTTGGTATTTGCTAATAAGTTTTTCTCTCTGCTAATAAGTTTTTCTTTCTGATATTGTAATCCATTAGTAAGAGAATCATAATGTAGCATCTTCTAAAATATTGATACTTTGCCTTTTCGAAGGAAAAACGCAACTTTTTTATTTTAAATTAGTAAAGCAAGTTTATAAAATAACGAAACCTAACGACCTTAAAGGTAAGCATTTACATTTGTAGTCAAACTGTTTACAAACACCTCGCTAAATAAATGATATTTTTTATTACAAATTTCTTAATAGATAATCGTAAGTTTATGAGCATCATGCCCAAATGTATGAAATTCCTCTATCACAATTAACACAACCCATAACAACATTTCTCTCTCCAAAACCGCGATAACGAAGATTGGTATGGCAACCCATTCTCGCAAACCACCGAAGCCAGCTGGCAACATTGATAGCTAGAGAAGCGAACGTGAGCTGAAAATATCTTTTGCTCTTACTGTGGACCTCGTTTATTTCGAATGGAGGTAGGGGAACTGCTGGCTCCATCTCGGATGGGAAGAAAAATAATGTTACTCTGCTTGTCTTTGGTGAAGATTTTTTTTCATCCTACCTTTTTTTTTTCTCTCTAACTCGTTTATTATATTTGGAAATACCGCCCTAAAATATCGCGCATGCTTCCATTCACTAGCACAAATATTTTTTTCTTCTTTCTTAATCATTCTTTTTATATCTTATTATATATTTTGCAGACATTTCATCGGATAAACATTTTTGCACCTAAAACCATTTTTCTGTATTTTAAATAATGAATGTTCAACCCTTTTTAATGTAAAAGAGTCTCTGTGTTTTTGAACAAGTGATGCATTACTGTGAACTTTAAGGTCTAAAGCAGGGTTTCTTAAACTTTTTGTTATGGGGACTCTATAATATTTTCGACGATTTTGTAAGACCCCATAAGCATCGAGGAAATCCGACACACACGTGAGTGAAACTGTCAATTTCTTCACTTGTATTGTAATATACTATTGCAATTTTAGGTCATTAACATTATTTATAAAGTAAAATAAACGTTTCTATCACAAAAAAAAATTGCGGCGAAAGGTTTTCGTTTTTTCTTTGTCTGTATTGTCTTATCCTGATCTATTTTCAGATACATTGTGTAAAAACGTTTGGTAATTGTAAAATTATTAAAATTTTTGGAGACTCCCTACTGCAGACCTCAGCTGGGGTCGGGACCCACATTTTAAGAAACTAGTCCAAAGTATGGTATTGAACTCTGACTAAAAAAAAAGTTTCCTTGAAATGTTACCATCTAGCCATACAGACACAAAAAGACTTCACTTTTAAATCTATTTAAGATGCGACTTAACCACTAAAAATATAAAGAAAATCATAAGAATTTTGTTTATTAAATTCCATTCATTACAATAGAGAAAAGTAAAAATATCATTAAATTTCCGAAATTATATTTATTTTAAATTATATTCATTGAATTATATTATTGAAATTATATTTTTAAATTATATTTATTGAAATTATATTTATTTTCTGAAATTATAACTGAATAATTTGATTATCTGTAGGTGTAATATTCGTTAGATGTCTCTCTCTACATGATAAAAGGAAAAACGAACCTAACCACCAAATGGCTTCATGTGTAATTTTTACCTTAATGATAAAGAGATGTCATTTGTTGCAGTAAATGAAATTAATACAAATAAAATTAATCTTTACTTCAAAATAGCAGAAGTATATTCTAGTTTGGACTTTAATTAGAGCGCACGCTGAGACTGAGTGAAATTTTAGAGCATTGTTGCTTATATTTTAGAAAATCTAAGTTCTTCCCCCATCCTCTTCAAGGAGTTTATTCTTAAGAAAGAACTTTAACAGATTCATTCACAATATGTATATATATTCTTCTCTAAAACCAACACTGATATGAGGCAGAATACTTTTTTCTTTAATATTAATGTCCTAAATCTTTAATCAAAGATGCAGACGTATTCAGGTTTACTTTCTAGATATTTGTCTGTTTCTAACAAATATGTCTATGTTTTAGATACAGGAATCGGGTATGATGACGCATGAAATAAATTTGGTCAAGCGAGATGTAGATTTTCAGAAAATTTGCCAAATCTATATTATGCATAAAATCAATAAAATTTTACTAATAATCCGAAAACGTCAGCTTACGGTCTAGTATCTCAGAAGAAAAGTTTATATTTAAAAAGGAATTCGTGCAAATATTTTGCTTCTCTTCTTGAATAAAAATAATAATGTTTACTATTCATGCAACTAAATATTTACGTCATTATTATTGAGAATCAGCTCAAAAAAGAGTTTAAATTTTAAAAGCTTTACCATATTTTTCTGCATTTCTTTTCCGAGCAAATGGAAAAATGCGAAAATGAAACAGTATAGCGTCATTTGAACAAGAGTTAAAAACAGCTATAGCAAAAGAATTGCAGTCTGTATGTTACTACAGAATTTCCTCGTTATTCAGTTTTATTTCAAATGTATTCCAATTTTTCAAAGGCTGTTCCTAAATTAAAAGAAAAAAAAATCTGATGTATACACCACATGGCTTCCTTGCACGGAATATTAAATAATACTCAATTTTCCTGCATTTCATTTAACATACTGAATTAACAGTTAATGATTTTTGAATTAAATCTACTTCATCGATAGTGCATAAACCACAATAGAATAAATGCAATCTTTAAACTTCACTATCTTTATTTACCATAACCACACTTCGGCGCTAGGTTCACTTAACAGCGTTACACTCATCCATTTTGTAAGTCAGAGTGTGCAAAAATTATACCATCTGAAGAAGTATCGCAAGTTCTATTCAAATACTATATATATATATATATATATAAATCAGATTTTAAATTACGTCCAAAGGGGTGTTTTTTAAAAGTTTTTTGTGTTACTATTATTTATTAAATATCATGTTCTTCGCACTTAAACCATAAAATTCAGTTCAACAGCAATATCGCAAAATAATTTTAAATGAGCGTATCTCTAGAATTTCCGATACACAGTTCCGCGCGCTGGAGATAAAAAAGTTTTTTTTTCCTTCCGTAGAGTGTTGCCATTGCTCGCTTTTAAATCGTTTGAGCTTGTTCATAAAATATTCGTTAAAGTTTTACAAATACGAAATCGATAATAAAACAAATTCCAAATTTGGGCTTCCAGACGGGCATATTCGGCTGGAAACGTACGTTATTCAAAATTGGATGGCTTTAGGTACCGTTGCTTCATCACATTTGGAGAAATATGCATGCATTTATGCAGATTCTTCATTATTTAATTTCTTTAAATATAATACAGAGCTGCAATATTTGGCGGTAGCAGTTTAAAAAATGATACAACGCTTTTGCTAATTCGACGCAAAATCGCAAAACGAAAACAATAGTCCTTCAGGTACAAAGCCCCTTTGGACTAAAAAGAAACAGTTTTTTGCAGACGATTCAGCGCCACTTATGCGCATGCGCTACTAATTAATTCAGTTATAAACAATACTTCCTTTTTACTTCGTACAAGAAAGTAAAAAAAAAAAAAAAACTGTGCATAAGAATATTTCATGAAATTGGATTTTCCGGTCCTCACCTCAATTCCGAGGTATCACCGGAGACTATGGCTAAAATTTGTTGCTAAAAAGCATTAAGCTAAATTAGAAAACTAATTATAATAAGAATTGATCCCTAGCAAATATTGATGTCCACCGACGGAAAGATGTGATGGCCTCGCCAACATCTTTATTTAAAATTTAGTAAGATACAATATAGGATACAGAATAATGGAAGACATAGTATTTAAAGCAAAATCATAATTCCAAGATTATAATACTTTATATTGAAAATATACTAATATATAATAGTATAGTAAATACTGAATCAGAAGAACAATAATTGAAAAGTTATTATCAGAAGTTAATCATACAAAATCTAAATGTTCCTCATCATTGAGTATATAATAATATATTCAAAATAAAAATACAATCAAAAAGAATATAAACGTTCTTCATTTTGATAAATATATTCAAAAAATTTTGACAAAAGAATGCGTCCCTTTTCCATCAAGACGTATTTACAGATAAGAATACTACAGAAGAATAAGAATACTACAGAAGAATTGTCTTTGGCTCGGCAGTGAGAGTTCAAATATGGTAAGCAAAAAATCTCTTGATGGGCAAGCTAACAAATAAAGAATTCACACAGCACACTTAAATTTAGGTGAGATGATACACACAGTATTCAGTTTCTGTTGATTATGAGCATGCAAAATAAGTAAACACACTAAATGCAAGAAAAAAAAAAAAACTGCAGTGATTTTAAATAAGTACATACACTAAATGCTGTATTGTAAAAAATACATTAGAACTCAAGACTAGTTGCTATACAACTATGTACAACAATACATGTGTAAAACAATACTGATACTATACAAATACTGATGATACTGATACAAATAATCTGATATACAAATACTGATATATTTTCAGGACGGGATTCAGAAATGTATGTATGTATGTGTTAAATGTATGCATGTATTGTATGTATGTACATATGTATATGTGTGTATATACACCCACATACATGACATGTGCATACCTGCATACATTTCTGAATCCGATTTCGATAACAGAACGGTACCCAAATATTTGATACTATTTGCAAACACATTAATTTGAAGAGAGAAAAGTTTAAACCAGATGTGAATACTTTCTTTTAAAAGGGAGAAGTACAAATTCATAAAATGATTCAATGTACAATCTACTATAATTTAACTAGTACTGCTTTTCTGTAAATTGGAATATATCCACATGGCCAGTATCTGAATTTTTTGAATCTCGAAAATGTCTGGCTTTTTCGACGGTCCGATCTAGCAGAAAATGTCTTCGCGCAGATCTTCCATGGATATGGGGATGCTAAGTGACGTCATCCCATCGGATAAGACTATGCTCCCTGTCTCGACGGATACTTCCAATACTCATCCTAATATGGACTCGGATGACGAACCACCAGCTATAATTGATGCCGAACTAGCCCAGCTTAAATGGGAAAAAGAAAAAACTGAACAGTTGATCGACAGCGACATACAAACGCTTCGTAACCTCGCCGCCGGCCGACCAGTCATAGATAGAGGCTACACCGCAGAACTTATGAGAAAGATAATAGAAAAAAAGAAGCAAATACTGATAGAACTGAAGGGTAAGTACAAATTTTATATGTCACGTGCAAGCCCTAAACCCGCAGTTAATAATCCTAAAAGAAAATTATCACAGAAAAAAGATAAAATTTCCCAAGATTTATAAAACCAAGTAAAACCGCCAAAACAAATATTTCTGTGCAAACCCCTACTAATGCAATTAGCACTCAAAATAGTTTTAGCATTTTATCAAACCAACCTAATAGTTGTCGAAGCAATATCATTGTTAGCCAAACAGTTAATAATAACCAATTTCCACTGATAAAAACGAAATAGTTCAAGAGATTTCTAACCTAGGTTACTCAGTCCGTAAAATTGTTCAACTAACACAATTTAAAACTAAGCAACCAATGCCTTTATTCCAAGCCCAACTAAATATAACATCAAATATCGAAAATATTTATAATGAAACCCACTTAGGTCTTTTTATCGTATCTATAGAAAAATACATTAACAAAAATCTTATCCCCCAATGCCATAACTGTCAGAGATTTAGACACTCTTCTGAAAATTGCTTCTTTTTACCAAGATGTATAAAATGTGCGAAAAACCATAAAACCTCCGACTGCCCTACAAAAGGATACATAGAAAATCCAGTGTGTGCGAATTGCCACAAAAATCACCCCGCGTCTTTTCGCGGTTGCGAAAAGTTCTCCAAAATTAAACCAATTAATAACCAACGCTTAATACCTAACGATCAACAAAATAAAACATTCGTGTTTGCAAATCAAACAAAAAGTTACGGCCAAGCACTAAATAATGTTAACCAGAAAGAAACGAAAAAATCCGATCCACAACCCAACACCAAAATAAATACTATGGATTTCCTAACCACTAAAAAAGAAATTTATAATCTTTTCGGAAATGGAAAAATATTTAACTTTATAAATGCACTTAAGGCTAATTTAACGTGAGCCCCCCCCCCCTCTACCTATCAGAAACTTCCTCACCATCATCCAACCAAATCAACGCTCCTGTGTCACATGACGACAAGCAACTCCTGGAATGACTGCCTCCATCTGTCCAGTTGTTACACCGACGCCACCAGAGAAGGACGCTCTTATTACCGAAATGGTACCTTCAGCATTTCCCAATGCCTCGACCTCAAATCCAATACCTACGCCGTTGCTATTTGTACCGCCAATCTTCGAATTATCTTGTCTCATCAACCTACTGCTCAGCGTACGATTGTTCCTGAGACTGATATCCCTTCTTCACTTATGTTTTAATGTTCGGAAACTGAAAGCACTGTCGATTGGGATTGGACTTGTCCGGGCGCCCATTGAAAGGAACAGCATGTTCACGGATACATGGCCAGTAAATGTTTACAATAAAATATATCATACCAACCATATATACATTCTATGGTGATCGGAATGTATTTGGCTAGTTAACTGAAATTGTTGAGTATCATGAATATGTATCTTAATTCGTAAACAGTAGATAGAAGGTGCATACTTATACGAGGAAAAGGCCTAGATATGTGAGAAAGCATAGAAATACATGGTGATTCTGGATTATTTGTAAACATATAAAGTAAGTAAAGAGATTTTCATACAAAGTACAACAATATTATGGTGAATCTAATTAAGCTTACATATTAAATGCAACAATACTATGCAAAGAACATAAATGAATGCAATTCAAATATTTGTCTCTATTTACAAATAAATTATTCTGAAGGTATACTAATCTGAGATAAAACCAAAGGTGAACAATATATATTGATGTTAAAAATAAGGGAGGAGAAGTGGAATTCCAAAAGAAGAATTTAAAAAAAAAACGTGGAATTTCAAGAGAAGATGCAGCATATAAACTGCTATAGTTTAACTATTACTGCTTGTATTTTGAAAAATGAACTAGCTTGATGCAGCAATGAATAGTTCAAAACAGTGCATATCTAACTGTAATCAGAATGTACTTAAACACCTGCTGAAAGTTGCTGATAATCATAAATATGGATCTTAACATACAAATTGTACAGATATATACAAGATGTCACATCAATACTTAAATGTAAAATAAGTATGATGTCACATCCATCATATTGCCTATGGTCCCAGCCTGATGGAGCTCCGGCACACTTCAGCTCTCCTATATATGATTGGCTGCATGTGGAATACTATAGTGGCAAGTTTAAGTGAGAAGTCTGGATTCCTCCTCCCCAAACAGACTTCCCACAACTCGGAAGAATTGCCCATACCGAAGAACGGAAACTACAAAAACCATTCTACTCTGAGAAAATAAAGAAAACGCTACACCCACCTCCTGATGAAATTAAAGACGCAGTTACCTGGATTCAAGATGAAAAGATAAACGAATTGCTGAAAAACACTATCGAGCATATTGAACAAATACAGAAAGCGAAGTCATCCTTTGAGAAGCTAGCGGCCGCATTTCAAGTCATGATGTACTTAATCAAGTTTGCCGAAGATAGAAATTAGTCACAGCAACTTCTGACCTGAAGAAACGCAGCATTTAATTTAATTTAAATTATTTTAATACATGTTTTCCACCCCACAGGAAGTCCTGTTCCACAGCAGCAGCTATCGTGGTCAGTATTTGGGAGGGTGATCTCCCACGTGACTGGCTCCGACGTATCAGCGAAGAGCAGAATTCTCCATCATCTGAGAAGACTTCACCAGTTCTAGCGGCTTTTCTTGACGAAATATTTTATCATCATGTACGTACGCAAGTACCTGCTTGAGCTTCGTCTACTTTGGCGCGGCCTTTACACCTCATTCCCGAAGTGACCATCGCTGAAGGGCTTCAAACCTTACTTCTAGCAGTAAAAGTAGATTTTTGCTATACGCTGCTTTAACCAAGAAACGATTCGATCCCCCCGCCCCCAATATAGTCCACTGACTACATTCCTTTTGCCGAAATTGAAGGAAAATTTATCTGGAATGAGGTTCTCTTTAGACAGTGATGTGAAAACAGCTACTGAAAACTGGCTGAATGGACAGAGATCTCATTTCGCCCAAGACGGGCTAAACAAGTTGTCCTGCATTCAGATATATGCCTAAATAGATTTGGTGATTGTATGGAAAAATGATAGACAAATATGCCTCTTAATTTCCTTTTGTCTGTCTATTGTTAATAAATAATTTTTATTACTCTTGTAACTTTTTTTTATCCACGTATCTTAATTAGTAAAAAGTCCATGAAAGATGCATATTTATATATGAAGAAAAGCCCTAGATGTGTGAGGCATAGAAATACATGGTGATTCAGAATTATTTGTAACATAAAAAGTAAGTAAACAGATTTTCATGGGGGATTCTAGCTAAACTTACATGTTAAATGCAACAGTACTGTACAAAGTACATGAAAATACATAAATAAATATCATTCAGATATTTGACTCTATTGAAAAATAAATTATTCTGTGGGCACAATAATCTGCGATTAACCCAAAGATGAACAAGCTAGTTAAAAAAGAGTGCATATAAAGATGCAGTATAAAAATTGCTATAATTTAACTATTACTGCTTGCATTCTGAAAAATGAACTATTCAAACGCGGCAATGAATTTTTCAAAATAGTGCATATTTAATTGTATCAGAATGTACTTAAAAACCTGCTGATAGTTATGAACCTGGATCTTAACATACAGATTGTACAGATATATACAGGGTGTCATATCCAGACCCTTCAAAC
>KK121931.1:185140-214387 GCA_000611955.2 Stegodyphus mimosarum
TGGAATATATAAATGGCCGAAGTGTTGTGCCTGTATGACCGACAGTTTTCGAGAAAAATGCGTAATAAAAGTATATATCGCCTACGGCACATTTCAGCGCTCCTATACGTGATTGGCTGGATATGGAATGCCCAGGCTGCAGGACGGGATGTGAGGGTTCGGTTTTATAGCCACTACAATCGCCAGATCTCAGACTTTTGGATTGCTTCCTGTGAAGCCATGTGGAGGAATTCGTTTGTAGAAACCTAGTTACTATAAAAGTGAGTTTGTTGCTCTTCTTCATGCTGCGTGTACTTTGGTGAACACCACACAGTGACAACGTGTGCAGTCTGCCATTCCACATTAAGCGCATGCATGTCTCGATATGCGCGGTGGATATTTTGAACTTATTTGTAAATAAACACACGCAAATACCGATGTTCACCAATCTTCATGTTTCCGATAAAGTTCTTTTTTTATTCCCTCACTCTCCTTGCACCGGATATGACGTCATACTTTTCTTTCGCATTTAAATCGAAAACTATGGCTCTTACAGGTGCAGTTCTTTGGGCATTTTTATGAATTCCATGCGAGGAATCTGGCTCTGCAGAGTTTAGGCAGTCTTGATGGGATACCCTGTATAAATGAGAAAAACATCTAGTTACTTGGGACAGCATGAAAATATGATGTGATTCAAATTAAATCTAAATGTACCTACAAAAGGCAAACACATCGCCATACAAAGTACACCAAAACATGGTGATAACTTTAATTAGCTGTATATATTAAATGCTGCAATAACTAGAGAAGATTAAGTCATCTCGGAGTCGGTGGTCGTGAAAGATTTGACTCTCTTATCAAAAACTAAAATAAATATATTTAAATAATTTACTAAGAATTGCTTTTATTGTTTAGTCTGTTATTTTATTGATCGTTTAGTCTGTTAAACAATATGGTTATAACTTTAAAAATAATTTTTCTTATAATATTTAAAATCTTGCGTCGCATCTAATGACAGCACACAGAAAATGATTATTTGCCAAGCTCTGTGAAAGATAAAGATCTCTTGTTCTCTTTCAATGACAATGCTTATCAAATCGATAAAGCCAAGATGATAAATGGTGTGGTAACATAAGCGTAACGTAATAACACACAAACAGATCGTTCAAAACATTAACACTGCTCATCGAAATTAAAAGATAATCTAAGCTCACTGACTAAAACTTTCAATCAATGTTCTGTGGTATAATTTTGTATGTAACTTATGTTAATTATTTGAACTCGAATGCAAAACTGTACTTCTGTGCGTGATATGTGCAAGTTAAACGACTGATAACATGTTGGGCATTAACACACAAACAGATCATTCAAAACATTAACACTGCTCATGGAAATTAAAAGATAATCTAAGCTCACTGACTAAAACTTTCAATCAATGTTCTGTGGTATAATTTTGTATGTAATTTATGTTAATTATTTGGACTCGAATGCAAAATTGCACTTCTGTGCATGATATGTGCAAGTTAAACGACTGATAACATGTTGGGCATTAATACACAAACAGATCGTTCAAAACATTAACACTGCTCATCGAAATTAAAGGATAATCTGAACTCACTGACTAAAACTTTCAATCAATGTTCTGTGGTATAATTTTGTATGTAACTTATGTTAATTATTTGAACTCGAATGCAAAACTGCTCTTCTGTGCATGATATGTGCAAGTTAAACGACTGATAACATGTTGGGCTTTAACACACAAACATATCGTTCAAAACATTAACACTGCTCATCGAAATTAAAGGATAATCTGAACTCACTGATTAAAACTTTCAATCAATGTTATGTGGTATAATTTTGTATGTAATTTATGTTAATTATTTGGACTCGAATGCAAAACTGCACTTCTGTGCATGATATGTGCAAGTTAAACGACTGATAACATGTTGGCCATTAATACACAAACAGATCGTTCAAAACATTAACACTGCTCATCGAAATTGAAGGATAATCTGAACTCACTGATTAAAACTTTCAATCAATGTTATGTGGTATAATTTTGTATGTAATTTATGTTAATTATTTGAACTGGAATGCAAAACTGCACTTCTGTGCATGATATGTGCAAGTTCAGCGACTGATTAACATGTTGGGCATTTGACACATATTAGAATTCAAGTACATAGTGTTGTGTAAAATTAATTTGGTTTCTGAGAAAGATCAGTATTCATTAGTTATTAATCAATGCCTTTCAGATTTTCACTGACGGCAGTAAAAATGTGCATGGGAATTGCGGTACTGGAGTTTTCATTAGAAAACCTGTTAATAGTTTTAATTTTAAGCCTAGAAACCCTGATCATTATTTTGTAATGTCATAATGCAAAGAACGTAAGGTTTCAGTGAAGTGTATGTTATGTTCAAAGACACGTTTTTTGATAATGTGCCCGACACAAAAAACAAATGATGATAAGAACAAAAACAGAAATAATTCAATTTTTGAAAACTAGACCCTGTATTTCGCAAAAGAGAATATACAATGTATTGATACATTACATTCAAATTCGTTTTTCTAATCCTGAAATTTTTCTTCAGGCACTCGTTATAAATTTAATAGATAATAACACAGTGTAATTGATACGGGATTTCAGAAGTAACAATTCATATTTTAAAGCTGAAGACTTTAAAACAAGTCTTCAGCTTTAAAATATGAACTGCGAGCCAATTAAAGAAGAAACTGTACATATTTGGAGGTACAACAAATGAATCGAAATGTAAATTTTATATCATCTAGTTTGGTAGTATGATGGTAAGTATCTTTGTAATTTCGAAGTAATAGATCAAGAGATGATTTGTGGTGACATCCCTCGAATTAGCTGTGGGCTCTAGAACTTGAAATTTCTGATATTTATTATAAGTGACATACAAAATGACCCAAGTCCTATTGAAATATTAATTGTATCAGATGTCGCAAGAAAATTCTTAACAGGTGAAAGAAAATAACTTAAAAGGTTTAGTTGTCATAAATACTAAATTAAGCTGGACATAAATGGGAAAAGCTGCTGGAAGTAAGAACAGGAGAAATGTAAATATGACTGTAACTTTACTACTTCCATCCGCAGTGATAAAAAAAACACGGAACACAGTTGTTTGGAAACTTCTGTACTTGAAACCAGCAAGTCAAATGTTTTGGGGCTATTTTGGGGTAGAGAAGCTGATATTCTAGACATTAGCCCAGAAGGCTTAGAATTTAAAGGAGACGAAGTGGTGGCTAGGAAAAAAATCCTGTTGGTTCTTAATCGAGTTTTCAACCGTATAGGATTTATATACTTTGTATATTGCAGTCTACCTGGAAAACAAAGGAAACATGGAATGCTGAAGTGGATAATGATATAAACGAAGAATTTTTGAAGTAGAGAAAAGACTTAACATATTTAACCAATCTAATACCCAGATAGTTAAACAATACCCAGATGGTTTGGTAAGATTAGAGAGCTGGAAATGAATCTATATAATTTCTGTGACGCCAGTCAACCGACATATGCTGTTAAAATATTTATCAGATGTGAATCAAAGCAGAGAATATTAGTACAAATAATACAAGGCCAATCAAGAATTATTGCTATGAAGAAAATTACCAATTCAGAAGATTAATTTTAGTAGTAGAATACATACTTTAAGATTATTAGCCCAAAGGGCATTAGCCCAGAAGGGCTATTAATTTCGTTTTGACATTTTGCGTTGGTTCACTAGAAATGTCGGTTCAGTTTTCAAATTGTTGCCACCATTAGACCCCTGTGTTATATTTAAAGAAATTAAATAATGAAGAATCTGCATAAATGTAAATATGTTTCTCGCATTGTATTAAAACAACGGTTCCTAGAGCCATCAAATTTTGAATAACGTGCGTTTCCACCCAAATATGGGCTTCTGGAAGCCAAAATTTGGAATTTGTTTTATTATTTATTTCATATTTTGTAAAACTTTAAGGAAATTCGTAAACTGAACGACTTCAAAGCGAGCAATGTCAACACTGTATGGGGGGGGGGA
Organism: Stegodyphus mimosarum; assembly: GCA_000611955.2. Taxonomy (NCBI): domain Eukaryota; kingdom Metazoa; phylum Arthropoda; class Arachnida; order Araneae; family Eresidae; genus Stegodyphus; species Stegodyphus mimosarum. Next base: position 189,167 of record KK121931.1, read on the forward strand.
ATTTCTCCACCGCACGCGACTGTGCATCGGAAATTCTAAAGATTACTCATTTTAAAATTATTAACAATAAAATTATTTTTATTGTTTAAGTGCGAAGAACATGATATTTAATAAATAAAGGTAACACACAAAACGTTAAAAAAAAAAAAAAAAAAACGCCCCTTTGGTCGTAATGTAAAATCTGAAAGCTTTCATATCCCCCCTCAGGAAATTGAGACTAATGTTAAAACTAAGTTAACGTAAGGTGAGAGAATGTTGACTATTGACGAGTCGCATCTTTTGATGCCAATATTTAGCTGCAGCGGATTGGCAACAGTATAGTCTTTTCTTCCCTGTAAGACAGTGGTATGTAAAATCATAAGTTGTAATGAACCTGCAATTTTTTGTAAATAAATTTATTTTTATTGCTCTTATGAAGATTATTTCTTCTTGCCCCTGATATGACTCCGTAAAGTCGGTTTTGCTGGAAGTGAATGATCGTAGTTTTTCAGGAATACAGAACAATTTTTGCGAAACTGAATCTTTAAACTTTATTCAGATTTATATTCATTCTGAAACAGCAAGAAGATAATACTACTGCAGAATAAAATTCCAAATCAATGTTAAATAATAATAATAATAATCCGAAAGAGTTCAGATTTTGACGATCGCCTAGAAGGGCTTTTTCAAAGTTTAATATGGTTTATTAGTAGAGATTATCGATAGATTGGTATAATACAGAAACCCAGTTGGAACAGCGAAACTGTTTGCAGGGTATTAGATGACTATTTGCTTAGACTAACAAAGGAGCGTTGAACATCTTCTGCATATTTAAAAAGTGTAAAATATGTATTGTTTATTCTATAAAATAGTTAACCTTTTTTAATCAGTTATATCATGAATGAAATGCATTTTTATTCAAATCAATAAGAATGAAAAGTAAAAAAAAGAGTCATTCTTAAGAATTGCATGTATTGTTTTTAAATAGTTTGTTAATTAAAAACAGACAGATTAAGTATGAAAGAATAATATCTTACTTTTTTACAACTGGCAACAAACTCGAATGAAAAGTAAAACAACGCACTGAAGAGAAGTAACGTAAAATCTGGTTTCGAGAATAATAAAGCTTTTGGGCTAATTGATAAGTAAATAAATAAAAAGATGTAAATATTTTGAATGACAATAAAATTATATCCGATTAGCTTTTTGGAGTATATTTCTTCCAAACAGCAAATAACGAAACAAATTACTATGAATGTAGTGTGTAAAATCAACTGCTGTCCTTTTTCCCTTTCTCACTAGAACGCGGTAATTTCTTTTCTTTATTTTTATAGAATGGCAGATGATTTTCGATTATCGGTTTCTGTTTAAAAAAAGCAACGTGGTTTGTTTCGGGGAGACGTGCGGTAGGTTAGAATTTCTGTGGTATGCATGTCTTTCTTTTGCATTCAGTCCTAATCGCCCCTGGGGTTTTCAAGTATTCAAGGTCAGACGTTGTGACGATAAAGCAAGGGGCGGTTTTATGGAGTGGGAGAGGCAAACTATAAATGAATCAGCAAATGAACCCCACAAGCAGGGGTAGGGAAAAAAATGGCCACTCTTTCACTGATTACTTAGATTTGAAAATTCTCTTATCATAACCTGAAAAATATTAGGAATCATTTCATCGCGACCATATTAAAAGTAAACATTATTTCAGAAAACATAAATGAATAAATAAGTAAATGAAAATATATTAAAATTTCTTCTTTAAAAGATGATCGTTTTCACAGAAGACCAAAATCATTTGCAACCGTGTGTGATCGTCTTAGCAAAGCCCTTCTTTTTTTCCTGTAGTTTTCTGGACAGGAAATAAATTAGCTTTTAAACTTTAGGTGGTAAAGAATATTTTACTACTTTATACGCTATACTGCCTGATGGTTAAACAGTATTATGGTTTTTTATTCTTCTTAGTCCAATTTAGCGAAAATGAATTTTCATTTAAAAGAATACATCTCCTTCAATTGTTAGTTGATTCTTCATGCATCGTCAATAGGTTGTATTCATTGATGTAAGAATATGAATCAGTAAGATAGTCTTTTGAAATGTAATATAATTTTAGAAAATATAGTGAAACTTGTTCAAGACAACAATATACTGCTCCGGACTATTTTGCTTTCTGCAGAGATTTTTAGAAAGATTCTGATCAATACCGATGCTTATTATCGTTCAAAAAAATTCTCATTATTTTCAAACACTTCGCTTGTGAGACGTTGTCGCTATCAGAAATTATATTCATATACTAGATGTACAGTGAACACTCTAAAGGGCCACCAATGGCGAACTCATAAGATTGCTGAACACTGGCAGTTCGACTTGAATTTGAATCCAGACAAATGAGTGGGACGCGCATATTTTCATGGTTTTACCCATGTGTAAATATAACTAACAGACAGCTTTCCGGTACTTTATGGTAGTCAAGCAAGCAAACAAACCTTTCTAAGACGATCACACACGGTTGCAAATGATTTTGGTCTTCTGTGAAACCGATCATCTTTTAAAGAAGAAATTTTAATATATTTTCATTTACTTATTTATTCATTTATGTTTTCTGAAATAATGTTTAATTTTAATATGGTCGCGATGAAATGATTCCTAATATTTTTCAGGTTATGATAAGAAAATTTTCAAATCTAAGTAATCACTGAAAGAATGGCCATTTTTTTAGGCTTTCTAAAGGTAAAAGGAAAGCTCTAAGAGTTTTTGAAAGCTGTAGTTCTGGAATTCTCACAGTAGCATGAAAAAGGTTCATGTACTATGTATATTGTTTTTTCCTTTTGTTGTAACCGAAAATACAAGAAATGATATGCTTGACATTAGTGACAGGTTATTAGACAAGCAGTGAAAGTAACTATTACGAATATTATACTTCATGACCGATATGTGTAATTACAAATGCTATGAAAATACTTGAGTGGGTAACAGATAATTTGAATTTTAAATTTTAATATTGCTACCATTGCAGCAAATATTTGTGGAAGCTTAACAACAATTTCCAATTTTGTGCAACTATCAACACACTTTACTGGGCACGCTTCACCTTGCCACACAGTTATCTAGAATTTTTATGGTTTTTATTTATACTAACTTATTCATCTGGAACCTGAGCTTGGTATTTTCCATAATGCTTTTAACAAGTTATCTTACGATTGATAGACCAATAAGCAAATCATTCTAAACATGCACAAGTTTGTTCTCCGTTCAGATTTCGCTGTCTTCGTTATAAAAAAGTTCTGAATCGAAGAATCATGACACTAGAAAAGAACGTACAATTTTGTATTTTACATATGAATTAGAAAAGTTCTCAGACACATCGTGGGACTTCGGAATACACCACCATGATTGGACAAACTAGGTAGACCACAAGCGTTAAAAACTGCAAGGGTTTCAGTTTGGAAAAAATAATATTTCTACATGATTAAAAATTCTAACTACGAGTGATTTTTACGTAAATGGTAAAAGCGTACGTTAAAAAGATGGGAAATTGTCAAATGAATTTGATACCATAAGCTGGAAAATGCCATATTTATGTAATTTAACAAGAAATCCTTTTGAAAATCAGTTTGGTAATCCTACTTCTACGACCGCACCTTGTTCAATTGCATTATTTCAAAACAGCGTAGCATTAATTATTACACAATATACTGTGGTAATTGTAACTGCTGTTATTTTGTTTGTAATTATAAACTGTTTTAATAAAACGTATACAACTGTCAAACCAGAACGGACATTAATATACCTCCGGGTATGATAAAACATAATAAAGGAGAAAAGCAACATTAGGTTTCAAATGGCTGTTTCGCTAAAAGAAGTCAACAGAAAAATTATTCACCTCCGGGTGAATATTAACTTCCAAATGGACAACGCAGTTTAAAAAAAAGAGTTGGAAGGGGGGAGGGAGCTCGTTGAACGTCCTGTCAGACAGATGACAGCAGCCCAGTGTCCCAGATCATAATTCTTTTCTGGTACGGATTCCCAGAGGCAAATTTATTCGCTTGTCCACGGGGGGTGACCAGTTAAAGAAAGGGGAAGACCGCCTATAAAACTTCACTAATGACCATCCTGCGAGCTTCGGGCTTTTTGTGAGACGCATGTTGTGTTAATTACATTCCACAGGACTTCGAAAATTCTTTTGACCTTGAGCGTGATCTGAAACCGGATGAGGCGGATCCCAAGGGACACCAGAGGACCAAAGCAGGTGGGGAGGAACAGACAAGAAGGTTTTGTTTACTCGTTTAGTTATGTGACAAACATATCTTGGGAAGAGTTCTAGAGCATCTGAGGACTCGGAAGTCCAGCCTCCATCGAAACTGATCGATTATCACGAAATACTGTATGGTCCGAATAATTGTTGATGATACGGAGTTACTTGAGAAAATGAAATGTACATTGTCTCGTGCATAAAATTTAACAAGTTTAATAAGCTGATGACATGCATGAGGGTACTGTTAAAAGTTCTTTAAGTACAAATCAAAGCACAAGCAAGTGGAAAAATTTCAGGCAACATTTACAGTATATTAGTACAGAAACAATACGATAAATAACCATACATTTCAAACATTGAGTGTGTAAAAGAAGTCAGCAGAAAAATTATTCACCTCCGGGTGAATATTAACTTCCAAATGGACAACGCAGTTTAAAAAAAAGGGTTGGGAGGGGGGGAGCTCGTTGAACGTCCTGTCAGACAGATGGCAGCAGCCCAGTGTCCCAGATCTGAAAAAGTTTCAGAAATTCCTCTGGAAAAAGTTTCAAAAAAGAAACATATTCAGCAACCTGTCAAACTTTGAATCGCATAACTGCCACACTTCCATTCCATCTCGTTCAACTTAACACCGATCAGAATCTGTGAATTTGCCTAACACCTATATTTAAAATCTAACAAGTCCGTAATCTTATCTCTCGGTTTTTCACTTCACGTTACGTTACATTACGTTATCACAATATTAATCGCCCACGCGGCCTGATGAATTGCCAGTTCTAACAGATATTACCAAATTTGTGACAGTAAATCTTTAAAGTATCTTTTAAATTATAAAAACATATTGCATTTAATGTAACAGGTCTGTTTAAAAACCACATAATACAACAGAATTTGGATACATTCTTCTAACAACTGTCGGTTTCTCGTATGTAACATTTATCATTTCTGCCTCTGAATAAATTTCTATGTTATCAATGTTATTTTATATAGCAGCTATCGTTCTCCGCATTGTCGTTTACCCAGATTATTAATTTTTTAAATCATGATACAGCCTTCTTTCACCATGAATAGTTCGAAAACAAATTTTTGAAGCAAAGTCTGTATTATTTGTATTATCATTCTTCTCTTTGGATAATAAATTTGGTAACTATTATGCAACAACACGCTTTATTAGCGGCATTTCCGAGTATTAATTATCTCATTGCTGATTGCAATTAATTTATTTCTGTTCATTTTCATTAGATTAATGCCGTTTATTTTCACCAGGAGGTTAGAATCTATTCTAAGTTCCTTGTATTTTCAGGTATTTATCTACAAGGAGTATAGATGAACAGGATAGAAATGAACAAGAGATGTATAACAAACTTCGCCGAGAACTATCAAGTTTTTAAAAAATTTAAAGAGTTTTTCCTTTGTTAGCACGCCGAACTTTGGTATTTCGGATTGAGGAGAAATTCAGCAAAAGAAAATGTACAACAGTTTTGTTAAAAAATTAAATTTAAAAAAAAATTAATGAAAAGACTGTTTTAAACTTATTTATTTATAACATATATGTTAGTTATTTACAATATATAACAAATTATCAGTTTTATTTTTTTCGAGCTTCATCTTCCTCCCCCCCTCCACCAATCTATTTTTGAAAAACGCGAGATCGATGTTCATAATATTCCTTTCTGGGAAAACACGTAGTAATAGGCCCCATCGAGTAGCTGAGTGATTAACACTGTTGAATGTTAGCAGTTCGACCCATTTTCGAGCCCAGGCGAGCATGCTGGCTACAATGGCTGGTTTTCGTGCTTTTCCCCAAGTTTAACATGAATATTATATAATTTTTTTTAAAACCCTTCACGAAGGCATCTCTACGTTTAGGCAGGCAGCCCATGTGTGCTTTGTGTTTCATATAGCCTAATTCTTTTCAGAGAAAATGGCAAGCATACGCAAAACTATATGGGCGACCCATTTCCAAAATTTTCTCCATTCACGTTACATATCGTATTCAAGAACTTCAAAATGCTACACCCCTACCCTGGATTTTATTTAGAAAAGCTATTCCTAATTGTCAAAATAGCGCCGCTTGATAGAGTAACGTAATATTTTGCTGCGTACACATGAATTGTAATATAAAATATGAAATATCAAGGCATTTCACTGTTAGTTCGGTCCAACCAGTTTTAGAATAATAAGAGGAAAGTTTCTTTCTAAATCGGCTGCAAATCTCATGTGAATGACAGAAACGATAAGCTGGATGAACGACAAAGAAAGAACAAATGAATGCGGAAACGAGATGTTGTTTGCGTACAATTTCTGCTCGTCTGTGTATAATAGTTGTGTCGTCATCCACTATATTGTTCGCAACTGATTCATTCCAAATGACGCTATTTAAAGCTTCAGTATCGTTTACACGAGACACAAAAGGAATCCGATGGAAGGTTTCGGTAAATTTTCGGGATGAAAGCCATACAACAGCTTGCAATATAAAACAGTTAGTTCGCCTTTTTAAAGATACTCCCAATAGGCTGGAATTACACTTAATTATTATTAATGAACTCTTTCTTCGTTGTCACGAAAGCTAGTTTTCTTTTTAGGAATCTGATTCCTTTGATTCAGGACGGGAAGAAAGTGAGAAATGTTATGCACTTCGAGCTAGATTAAAAGTTTGCCGGAAAAACACAGGACAGTATGAACAAAGTATGCCGACCCGTTGGCATAGTAGTATGGGAGCTGGCTGGCATAATTTTATGCCCAGATTCGAGTCCATCAGAAAAATGATATATTTTTAAGTGTATAAGGTCTTTGCGGCATGAGGGCACTTACTATCGAACTGAAAGGTTTCTCGAGAGATTAATGATAGAGTGTGAGATTCTAATTGGATCCATCCCCAGGGGATTCTCCTTTAAAATTGAGATGAGATAGGCATTATAAGGTGCCCAAGGCCTAAGTTAGCAATACGTGACACACTTGCCTCTTGGCCATGATAAAACTTGTTGACTTTGTAAAGAACAATACGTTAATTCGTAACAGAAGAGATGAAAATGTGCAGTGCTCTAGTCGGGGTTCGAACTCTGGAGCTGCCAACTGTTAACCAGATGTGCTTTCCAATTGCACCCTGAAAGCTCACTATAAAGGAGGAAGAAAATACCTTACATTTTCCCCAATTTAAATGACGACTGGGAAAGAGAGGACCCAGTGGCCAAACCCAGATATTATCGTCCACTACATGTTAATCTGGGATCAACTATTGACTCTATTATCAACTATTGGGATCAACTATCAACTATTGGCTTTTCAAAGCAGGAAATGTATGCAGTGCCTTAACCGGGATTCGAACTGCGAACCTTCTGATTGTTAGTCGGACTTGCTTCCCAATTACACCGCGAAATCAAGCAGTGAGGAGGAAGGAAATACCTTACAATTTCATCAGATGTTACTATGACACCAGTCAGATAAGCTACAAAACAACACACAATGTTTGAAATTTTTGTTCTACGAATATCATATAAAAATTAAGTGTTAGAGTATTATATAAGAGAACCCTCCCACCCAGACTGCTGAAAAGTTTTCATAAAATCTACTACTTTATTTTGAGAAGTTTTGTAATTATAAGATAATGTTTAAAAAGATTAAATTGCGTGTAAATCAAAATAGTAAATGATATAAACTCCATTTTTTTAAATAAAGGTATTGTTAATTTCTTGAAAATTAACAATTTCTTAATTTTAAATTTCTTCCTTCGTCAAAACTTGAACGGAGCTTTCTCTTTCCCATAGGTGTAATTTGGTTACCTTCCTGTGATGCACCCTGGACAATATTCTTGATGAGCAGACAACTAAATGATCAGTGGGTTTGGCCACTGACAAAGAATGCCATAAGGTGTAATTGTCTGGTGATTTGGAACAACAGTTATTTTGAATGTTAAATTTAATTTTTTTAATATGAATTTCAGTTAAATTATTTTAGACCTTAATTCATTAAATTTTACTTATATATGGAAAATAGATCAAAACTAGCTGACACGTTTTTCTTTAAATCTCCCATTGATTAAAATATTTATTTATTAATTAAAAATACTCATGAATCAATTTTGTAAAAAGTATCTAATATCTAGAAGTAAACAATTTTTAAATAAATGGACTAATAGGTTTTTACTGCTCTAAGCGGTCATCTGTTCCATGTTACATATTGTAAAACAAGGATAAAAGAAAATGAACCGAAACATAGCAGCCTTTTTCATCGTTTTAAAGTTTAATGCGCCTGCGGATCTTGCTGTCTATTATGATGACAGCAAATAACATGAGGCGCAGAAAGGAACCTTAACACATTTTTGGTGGCTGTGTCTTGAAGAAATGTGTTTAAATTTGCCATCTTTAAAGAATATAATATAAATTGGTAATATCGATTTTAATTTTTGATTTTTTACTTTAAAAAAATCTGACTCATCTGATGACTGATGAAAAATGTGATGACTCAGTCACCACATGACTTCCTTGCACGGAATATTAAATTATACTCATTTTTTGTCGCATTTAATTTAAACTTATTTCCTCGAATTTCATTAGAGATATATTTCAATTCAGGTCTCACTTCGCAACAAGACAAAAATATATTGAACCTCAGAATATCTTTATTAAAGATTGAAAAATATAAATAAATACAGTTAAAACAATTTAAAGAACAATTTTTACAATTAAAATTTAGAGTTTCTACGCAAAAACAAACAATTTGGCCAGCGACAAGAAGGCAGATTTTTCAGTGCACAAAACTCAAAGTTTACTTTTGGTCTCACACGGCAAAGAGACACTGAAGGCGTAGAAACTGACTTAATTTGTTGTGCGCGCTATGCTAAGTGAATATATGACATAATTGAATAGTTTAAATGATAATTCCACAATGGATTAAGCATGATCCAATACGCAATAATAAAAGAAGACGTTATCTTTGTTGTTGCGAAGCTTAGTTTCTTTAGATTGGCAACAAATCCACTATTCTGCTAAGTTTCAAATGTAAACAAATATGGCTGCTCTGGTGAAAAAAATTAGGCTTACCTGCATTTAAATAACTTTTAAATTGTTGATAATTCTATAGCTATTGCATTCAGTTTAACTAAAGCCACAAAAACCTTAACCGGAAGATAAGAACAACATAATTCAATCATTTTTAAAGTAAAAAATACACACTTTACCAACATATAAGAATAAAAAAAATGAGCTCACGAAGCTGAGTAACAGAGTGGGTATATATGTATATTTATATACTTTTGGTACGGCTGATTGCCAACAAAAAGGGAGGTGCACAACCAAATGCTATAGCAGTCCTATATTCAAAATTTCAACGTTCTGAGGCTACTCTTTTTTGAGTTATGCGAGATACATACGTACGTACGTACAGACGCCACGAAAAAATCTCTTCTGAATCCATTTTAAATCAATTTTATAATTCATTTGGAGAAAAGGAGACCTTTATTCTGTCCACGCAAAGACATCGTTAAATTGCATTCGATAGCGGTCAAAATGGATATTTTCGTTGAAATATGGTACCCGAATTTTTCGTGATTAGAATACTTCCTTTACTTGGTAGAACGAACTAAAAATACTGATTTTAACCCAATCAGCCAGCATCACCAAAACAGAATAGAGTAAAACTGCTTAGTAGTTCTTGTAATAAACCAGAAAGCTAACCCACTCTCAATTGCTGAGTTTTAATTTTTTTTTTTTTTTTAACTTGACCTTACCCCATTTTAAAACTATATTCTAATTTTCATGCACTTCAGCTGAGATAGTGTTCTCAAATAAAAAAGCCCGCTCCTTCTCTTTAGTTCCACCAGTACAAAACTAAATGGGTGTAACTTTAGTTTTAGGTACTATTTTTCTTTTAAAGCGGTTTAGTTATTCACTTCAGATAGTGCCTTGATAATTTCTTCAGCAGTAGGTTGCTTTACGCAGTTAAAAGTCGTATTTATTTTATTTTTATCGTTATTTAAGTTTGATTTTTGAAATTTTTTACCGTAAAGAGTAAACATGGGTTCAAATCGGAGGAAAAAAAAAAAGATTTTATTGAAATGATCAATGAGGAAAATCACAGCATAAGGACACCTCTAATAAAACTTGATATCAGCAAAAACTCAAATAAGAAACCTTTTACACCGGAAAGAAAAAGTATTGGAAGAATGATGTGAAAGTTAAATAAGGAGAAGAAAAATTAAATTTCTAACATAGAAAATTTAGCTAAAATCAATTTAGCTAGTGCATAAAGGATTTTCTAATGCAAGTTAAAAAAAAAAATCTGATTTGTACACCACATGACTTTCTTGTACGAAATATTAAATTATATGCATTTTCCTTGCATTCCATTGAAACTTATTAGATTAAATTAAATCTACTTCTTCGATAGCGCATAAACCACAATAGAATAAATGCACTCTTTAAAAATTCACTATAATTGTTCACCATAGCGACACTTTGACGCTAGGTTCACTTAACAGGATTACATCTCATTCATTTCATAACTCAGAATGCACAAAAATTATATCATCTGACGAATTATTTAATCGTTGCCACATGTTCTATTCAAACACTATAATAAATCTAAAACGATTTATAAAAGAAATTAAAGAAACCGGGGGGGGAAAGTTTTTCACAGACGATTCAGTATTTCTCATTCAATTTTAATTCAGTTCTCACTTCGCGACAAGGCAAAAATACATAAAAAGTCAAACTATCTATATTAAAAATTACGAAGCAAATCTTAAACATTTATTTCCTCGAATAAATTCCAGAATGGATAAGCATGATTTAATTCGCAATAAAAAAAAAAAAAAAACCGTAAGTTGTTGTGAAGCTTAGTTTCTATAGATTGGGAACAAATCCACTATTGTGTTAAGTTTCAAATGTAAACAAATATGGCTGCTATATGACCAAAAAAATTAGGCTTAGCCGCACTTGAACAACTTTCAAATTGTTGTTAATTCTACAACTATAACATGTAGGTTAACTAAAGGCATAAAAACCTTAACCGGAAGATAAGACCAACATAATTAATCATTTCTAAAGCAAAAAGTGAACGACTTACCAACATATAAGAATAAGAAAACTGAGCTCACTGAATCGAGTAGCAGAGTGGATATATGTATTATACATCAGACATGGTCAAACTGCGGTTCGCAATCTAATTACGATCCTTCGCCATTTTTAATTGATGTGCAGTGTACTGATTGCTAAAATCTTTTGGCAGATTCCTTTAGATGCCACGCTGAAATACTGTATCAGTCAGGCCTCATGAGAAATACTGATTATTCGAATACCACTAAAAATGCAATCATATTCGTTTTTTTTTTTGGTGAATTCCTCTATACTGGGCATCAGTAAAAGTATTATTCCATAGTTTTGGGGGAAAATGCTTAACTATTTCTTAGGTTAGGATCCAAAGATTCGAATGATCTCAGTATGTTAGTCCATGTGTTAATTGTGTGGAGAAATGAAATTACTTTTTAATGAAAAGTCTAAAAAAGTTAATACCTTATTATTTAATAAATATCATTTCTCGAATAACAGTTCCTTTGCAGTGCGCGTTGTCGTATATCATTTAATTTATCCTTTCTAAAAGACTGCTCACGGGTTAAAAAAAAGCACTCAATTCTCTTTTCAATAATGATTTCTAATTTACTCAAATATATGTAACTGTGAACCAAATAATATGCTTCTGATCCATTTTACTTCTACTAAAATAAAACAACAATAATTATAAATGGATAGGTATTGTTGCGTGCGTACTGGTTCGTAATGGATTGAATGCATCAGTCGTTAAAATGTTAACAAAATTTATTCTTTTCACAAGAAATAAAATAAAACTCTGAAATATTTCCTCGGAGATATTCGTACAGTATCACAATATCCTAAACGTTAAACAGAATTCACTTCAAAACAGATAAAGTAATTCTATCTCATAGCGAAATCCCTACAATCAATAACAGCATTAAGTAAATAAACAGTTCGCTCAAAACAGCTACAACTACAACTGAACTGAGGTGTTTCAAGTCGGTTTTTATAAGCTTTTTTTAATTATTTACTAGAACATTCTGGTAAAACCTCGATTTTTGTGGATGGCAACAGCAATTAAGAGATATTTATTTATTAAATATTAAATGCACGCGTTCTTTTATTTTTACTTTTCCGACGTAGCTTTCTCTTCAAGAATCATATGCGATGCACGGGAAAATAAAGCAATTTTAATTACAATTCTAAATAAATAGCCAAATAAATATAAAATCCGTAACAGTATAAAGGAAATGAGAAAAAAAAAATTTTGCTTTCTCTACCTGAAGAAAAAACGCTCAGATGCCTAGTACAGGAGTTAAAAATTTTTATTTTCTTGGGACATAACTTTTCTGAACACAGAACAGTAGATATGAGATGTATTTATTCATATTTATATGTAATCATGTTAATCATATATTCATTTATTTACTTCAAAAGTTTCCTTAGATTCAAAATCTGTCTCATTATTTTTAAAACGATATAAATTTGGACTTGCGGCTCTCGAACTTTCATAAGATCTGTCATGCGGCTCCCTTCGTCTTGAAGTTTGGCCATCCCTGTTATATATACATGTACTTACATACTTTTGGTGCGGCCGACTGCAACCAAAATAGGAGGTGCACATCTGCATGCTATAGCTATACAGCATGCTCTACAAAATTTCAACGTTCTTAGGCTGCTCGTTTTTGAGTTATACGAGATAAATACATACATACGTACGTACGCATAGACTCCACGAAAAAATCTTTTCAGAATCCATCTTAAATCAGTAATATAATTTTTTGCGGGAAGCTGACTCCTTTACTTTGTCCTCATGTACGAACGTTACGCAAAAACGTCTATAAATTGTATTCGATAGCGGTCAAAATGGATATTTTCGTTGAAATATGATACCCAAACTTTTTTCGCGATTACAGTACTTCCTTTTTACTTCGTATAAGGAACTGTAGCCCTTTTACTTCGTATATTCCTTCCTTTTACTTCGCATAAGGAAGTAAAAAGGCTTTGTTTAAAAATAAATAGCATTGCCATTTATTGGCAGACGATTATTTAAATGTTTTATTATTTCCCCACATATATATGTTAAAGCTAGTTATTTAGTGAGACAATTTTTTAACCGTCATGGCTGGCATTATATAACTATGTTTCATATAAAAAAGCAGAAATAATTGATTCGTTTTACATTTGTTACAAAATGTAAATCTTCTCACTCTGAACTAGTAATCATGTATAACAGCAGTATAATTAGGAACGATGTTTTCATTTTTAACGAACATCGAACATTCTTTTTTTAACCTCATTTTTAACGGTTTTTTTCCAAAGAATTTGCACAAATGTATGTATGTTTCTCGCATTGTGATAAAACAGCGATACCTAGAGCCATCAAATTTTGAATAACGTAATCCTCCTGCGAATATGGGCATCTAAAAGCCCAAATTTGAAATTTGGAATTTGTTTTATTATCGATTTCATATTTTATAAAACTTAACGAAATTTTGATTAACAAAATCAAGGATTTCAGAGCGAGCAATGCCAACCTTCTACAGAAAAGAAACATTTTTATTTCTAGCGCGCGAGACTGTGTATCGAAAATTCTAAAGATATGCTCATTTTAAAATTATTTTGCGGTATTGTCCTTGAATTGAATTTTAAGTGCGAAGAACATGATATTTAATAAACAAAGGTAACACACAAAACGTTAAAAAAAAAAGCCCCTCTGGACGTAATGTAAAATCTGGAACCTTTCAGATTTCTTTTTTACTTCCTTGTACGAAGTAAAAAGGAAGTATTGTAATCGCGAAACATTTCAGGTATCATATTTCAACGAAAATATCTATTTTGACCGCTATCTATTGCAATTTAACGATGTTTTTGAGTGAGATTCGTATGTAAGAACAGAATAAAGGGCTCATCTTCCCACAAAAAATTATAATGCTGATTTAAAATGGATTCTGAAGAGATTTTTCGTGCCGTCTGTGCGTACGTACGTATGTATGTATGTATCTCGTATAACTCAAAAAGGAGTAGCCTCAAAACGTTGAAATTTTGTATATATGGCTGCTATAACATGTAGATGTGCACCTCGCATTTTGGTTCCAATCGGCCGCGCCAAAAGAATATAAATATATGTATATATATGTCCAATCTGTTACTCGGATCACTGAGCTCAGTTTCTTTATTCTTATAAATTTGTAAATTGTGCATTTTTTGCTATAAAAATGATTGAATTATGTTGTTCTTATCTTTCGGTTAAGATTTTTATGCCCTTAGTTAACCTGCATGCAATAATTGTGGAATTATCAACAATTAGAAAGTTTTTAATGTATGACTAAGCCTAATTTTTGGTTATTATAGCGGCATTTGTTTACATTTGAAGCTTAGCAGAATAGTGGATTTGTTGCCAATCTAGAGAAACTGAGCTTCACAACAAACAGTAACGTCTTTTTTTATTATAGCGAATTAAATTATGCTTGATTCATTCTGGAATTACCATTTCAGTTATTAGCTGGTTTTTGCGTACAAATTATAATTTTAATTGTAAAATTTGTTCCTTTAATTGTTTTAACTGTACTTGGTGTTTTATGTTTTTTTATATCTTTCAATTTTTAATGAAAATATTTTAAATTTTAATGTATTTTGGCCTTACCGCGAAGTGAGAACTAAATTAATCAGTAGCGCATGCGCTTTAGGTAAACGGCGCTGAATCGTCTGTGAAAAACTGTTTCTTTTTTATTTGCTTAATTTCTTTTGTACATCGTTTTAGATTTATTATAGTATTTGAATAGAACTTGTGGTAATTCTTCAGATGCTATAATTTTTGCTTACTCTGAGTTATAAAATGAATGAGATGTAACGCTGTTAATTGAACCTAGCGTCGAAGTGTGGCTGTGGTAAATAAATATAGTGAACTTTAAAACGTGCATTTATCCTACTGTGGTTTATACGCTATCGACGAAGCAGATTCAGTTCAAAATTCATTAACTGTTAATTCAGTATGTGTAGATGAAATGCAGAAAAATTGCGCATAATTTAATATTCCGTACAAGGAAGTCATGTGGTAATAATACATCAAATTTTTTAGAAAATGTTAACCATTCTCCAAATGAATTTCAAACAGACTACATCACAAAGGATTTAAAATAGCGTTTAAAATAGTATTTCTGGAACCGACTCAAATGTTGTTCTGCAGGTCTAACGAGATATCCTCTCGGCAGTCAACCTACGGATCTTGAATTACATGTGACTTCTTTAGAACGTTGACGCGACACGTTCTGAATCTATCTTTTCTGCCCTCCCTCGTTTATGATGCTAAATGATCTTTCGTACGAAATATGAATTCTTTGCTTTAAGTTGTATGTATCACTATTTACGTAATAAATGTAAAAATACGAAGAATGTACTTAGTTACAGATTTATGAGGAAGATAAATAATTTTTCAATTTCAGGTAAATGAGAATTGTGCGTGAAGATGAGGAATATTTTAATGATTTTATATTTGCAAATTCAAGCTTCCTTTTATTTAAAAACTGATAGAGAATGTATGTCCAACTCCTGTGGCAATACCTTTCTTTTACAGAAGGTGTTTGCCAATAAATGTCAGCTAGTATTAAAACTTTTCTTTTCTTTGTCATACTAGAACAGTCATATATATATATATATATATACTCCTTTGCGTAAAGTTATTTCAGAAAAGTGTGCAATATCGCTGTCTGTTTATATTCTCAGAAAATGCGATCATTTTTAGCGGTGATCTTAATAAGGTGATCGTTGCGAGACAACTCACTAGATTTCAAACTTATTAAACTACTCAAATTGAAATTTTTTGTATTGAACTGTAAACTCACTTCTTTTATAAAGTTCACTGGCAATGAGTAAGCAGCACTTAAAACCCAAGTTCGAATTTGAAATTTTGTATTCTTGTTTGCAACACTTACCTTTCAGCTTTTTATTTATTTGTTTATTTATTTAAAAAAATAGTTGATAACTCAGCATCAAACACCTTAAATTAAAGAGATGATAAAGCTCCCTGTATTCTTAACACTAATTTCCACGCACAATTTTGCTTCCATAAAATATCTGTGTCTTTGGATGTTTGTTCCGTGTCCCTTTCGACTACTACTCGTTAAAACGTCGAATTACACCACTGTACTACATTATAAAATGACGAATAAATGACTGCTATATTAAATGTAGACTGCACGACACCAGAAACTGCTGTCGATATTTTCACAGCAAACTGTACACATACTCAAAAGGAGGAGAAAAAAAAATTAGAACTGCATAACCAGCCAACTTAACATCCTTGCTAAAAGAAGGGTAGAGAACAACAGAAAGCAAAAAGAAAGAAAACTGTGTAAGGGTTCTTAGGCGGCCCGCTTTTACGTGTAAACAAGACGCTTGTCTCTTGAGTTAGAGCAGCTGCGTTGGCGAGAAAATGGTGTAACTTCTTGGTCGCGTAGCAACGTCTGGAACAGCCGACTATTGTCTGCAGGAAAGGAAGGATAACGTTCTCTGATGTGATATAACCTTGTGTCTTATTAAATATCTTTATTAATTTTCTTCCTTTTCCTGTTACGTCTTGAGAAAATTAGCTTTCATAAGGAATGAGAACCCGTTCTCGATCCGAGAAATTTTGAAATAAATCTGGTATCATAAATTAAACTTTCACGTCTTTTTTATTTAGTGATAATGGAAGTATGACTATGAACTTCAGGAGTTGTTCGTTGAATAATTTAATCAGCAATTTCAAAATAATTTAAACGCTTTCAAATAATCCAAACTGAGCCTCCCTCCCCCTTATTTTTTAAATAAATATTTAAAAAGGAAATTGAAATAATTTTTTATTTTATTATTACCGTATTTCGTCGTGTTATTTGCCCTCCACTTTTTTTTTAGCTACTTTTATCGTCTGAAAATCAAGATGGGAAAATTATACGAGTAATTAAATTTCCGAAGACTACGGTTACAATAAAACATAGGAATTCAAAAGGAGTCACGAATAAACTGCTAGTAACTATCAAAATATTATGTTTTAAAAGAAACCTACAGTTCAATAAGAATACTTAATAATATTAACATTAGAAGATCTGATGTATATTGAGCAGATGTTTGATGTAATTGAATTTCAGGGTCATCTCACGCAGTTCCCAAGAAGTAAAATCATCTAATTTACTTCTTGGCAAGTAAATTCTTGTAATTAAAAGAAGTTAAAGTGAAATTAGAAGAAAGAAGTAAATTAGAAGAATCTAAGAAATTAGAGAGAAGAAATGACGAACAAGATCCGAGTTTCGACAGATACCGTCTTTTTCCGAAAATAAGACACTGTCTTACTTTCTTTTTTGGTCCAAAATACGTGCTAGGGCTTATTTTCGGGGGAAGGGCAAAAATAAAAGTATATTTATATATTTTATTTAATATTTATTTTACACAGAATACAGAAATTTAAATTTATTCAATTACAGTCATGTCATCTTCTTCTGGAACATCGTCATAAATAAAATTCTGAATTATATTCTGATTTTCTTCCAAATCCATTTCCTGTTGAATCATTGGTCCGAATCTCTCATGTCTTGCGATATAGCTATCGTTAAATGAATACTTCTTGTCTAAGTAGCCTGTTCGTAGTGCATTGGAAACATCACTATCAGTTATTTTGTCCCATGAATTTTTTACCCAATTCACAACTTCTTGTAAGCCTGGTTTTACAAAATTACCTCGATGATTTCTCACCATTCTGTTTTCAATATATTCATTGATTTCCATCCGCAAATGATCCTTGAATGGCTTGTTTATTGCAATGTCAAGTGTCTGGAGGTAACCAGTCATTCCTGCCGGAATCATTATTTGATCAGTCTTCCTCTCAGCAAGAAAGTTTTTCATGTCTTTAGCGCGGTGAATACTGTCTGAATCCCAAACTAGTAAACCTCTATTCTGACCCCTCCTCAGTAGTGGCAGCATAAAGTCAACTCACTTTCTTATAACTGCTTGGGTGCACCAGGCTTTTTCACTTTCAATGACATAAATTCCTGAAACACGTTGAATCTGGTCTTTTTTACCTTTAGTGATTAAAAATGGCGATACTTTCTTGCCATCTAGACCAATCGCCAAAATACAGGTAGCACGTGCACTATCGTAACCGGTAGAAGGAACGTAAATTGACGAAGAAGCCTTGTGGAGAACTGTCGTTTGAGCTCTTTGGCCTAGGAATACCGCAGTCTCATCCATAGCAATCATGTTGGAGTGTTGGTATTTCGATAGAAACAGTTCATATCGCTTAAGGAAGTTGTCCAACCAGTGTGACGATGCTTTAAATTCTTTTGTGGATATATAAAATTCAATTGCTGTTTCAAGGGCAAATTGTTGAATATCAGCCCTGCACACAACCAAAGCCCCTGCAATCCATTCCCAGATGCAATCTTCCAACTCAGAAAAAAACGGCTGCCGATCTGATCCAACTCTGCGTTTTTTCTCATTTCCTTGGTCCACCAGTTGACACAGGTAATCGTAGTCTGCACGCCATTTACGAACCATGCGGACATTTCTTTACAGAAGGCTACAAGATTTACACCCCTGAAGTCTTCCACAATTCCCTTTTTGTACTCGACGGAATAGCTCTTTCGTTTTGTACTCATTTTAACTGGGGTTAAAAATTATTCACTTTATTTTTAAATAAAATTACGTATGAGAAAATATTCAGACTTACAAGACCGAAATGAATGAACGTTGTATACCTGCACTGTCGCTCAATGTAGACTGCTGCCTTATGTTGTATTTTTAAGATAAATTTCAAAAATTAATTTGAAACGAACTGTAGAGGTAAACAATTAATTTCTCGGAATATTTTGTTTCAAACATTTCTCTGAAATACAAGTATTAGGAAAGCTAAACATATTATTACTTATACTTAATAAATCAACAGCATTTTTTAACGAATTCTTTTTGTCATCTTATTTTAACTGGAAATTATTTTCGGGTGATGTCTTATTTTACAAAAAGTTCCGAAAATCACGATAGGGCTTATTTTCGGAGGATACAAGGAGCTGGAACTTAAATAATTGAAGTATGCTGAAATCATAAGTTTAAAAGATTTTTTAAGTGTGAAAACACCTGTAATGTCCGGATGGATAGCTTAACAAAGAATCTGCACAAAATAAATGCAAAGGAAAATAAAATGGATAAAATGCTAAAGAAAAAATACAAATATAAATTGAATACTTTGAATAAAAATAAAAATAATGGAAATATGATAATAAATAAAGGAACATATATCAATAAACTAGCTTTCAGAAAAAAAAAGCTATGTGCGTCAAAGAAAGAGGAAATTTACGCGAATATTTCTAAAATTTTTATAAACTAACGCTTAAAAAAAAAAAAAAGCGACGAAATACAGTATTTATTTTTGCTTAGATTAAACATCTGGTCCAAGGAAGAAAAGCATTTTTACTGATGGAAATAGCTTTCCAGATTTTTTATCAGTGCAACAAAGCGAGAAAATAAAAAATTATATATTAATTTAATCTATGTTATTTTGATACTTTGCGATGGAAACGAAATTTTATCACCACTTATTCAGTTGCTATAGTAGCTAACAAAGGGTATTCTAGTGATTTTTAGCCCAAAAGGCGTTAACCCAGAAGGGGTATTAATTTCGTTTTGGCATTTTGCGTCAATTCACTTTTCAGACTGTTGCCACCAAATATTACAGCCCTGTATTACATTTAAATAAATTAAATAATGAAGAATCTGCATGTATGTTTCTCGCATTGTGATAAAACAACGGTACCTAGAGCCATTGAATTTTGAATAACGTAACCCTCTACCGAATATGGGAATTTGGAAGCCCTAATTTGGAATTTGGAATCTGTTTTACTATCTGTTTCATATATTGTCAGATTTTTAAAGAATTTTTCATTAACAAACTCAACGATTTCAAAGCGAGCAATCGTACGGGGAAAAAACATTTTTATCTCCAGCGCGGGCGACTGCGTATCAGAAAGTCTAAAGATATTCTCATTTAAAAATTATTTTGCGATATTGTTGTTGAATTGAATTTTATGATTTAAGTTCGAAGAACATGATATTTAATAAATAAAGGTAACACACAAAGCGTTGAAATAAAGTCTCTTTGGGCGTAATGTAAAATCTGAAGAATTTTAGTTCCCCCCCCCCAATCTCGAACTGAAGACTATCATTCTTATAACTATCATTTTGCATCAAAAAATAGACATATTAATACTGTCTTTTACAGAGAGCCCTCTCTAAGGCAGTTCCAGAGAATTTTAGGTTTAGAAAAGAGACGTTAAGGATACCCATGTTTGTTTACGTTCCCAGATACACTGATCACTTTCAGAAGGTAGTAGCTAAGAAAGAGCTTGTGTACTTATTCTTGATATTATAAAAATGCACTATTCAGTAGACGTCAGAAAGTGAGTTATTTAAAAGTCTGTATTTCTTAATAACATTTTGCTACAAGTATTATTTTATATCCCAAATGTGATAAATTTGCCTCATTTATCACATTAGTGATATCAAATAGAGTATTACTTCGAATTTCTGCTGCCCTTTTTATTCAGATCTTCAAGATATAAAATTAGGATGCCGCTTAAATTCAAAACTTTATTATTATTATTATTATTTCCTCCAGTTTTCGAATATGAAAATTTTACTTGAGACATAAATTGAAGGAGTTTGGTAATACTTGTTACAAAATGTCACTTTCTCAGGTGACCCTTTCGTTGTCTTAATGACCCTTATCTTAGATAATGAAGGCTCGTCGCCTTAGAGAGATGACATTCGTGACTACCTGTGTCTGTACTCTCAGAAGTACTGGTCAAGAATTCAAAGGGCGGTTACCACAAGAAATTTTATTTTATGATCTCTACATAAAATATGACTCCATGTACACTAAGAGAGAGGGGGGAAGAAAAGGGGGGACAGTTTTATATCTCCCGTTCTACTGGGTCGACTGACGAAATTCAACTTGCGTTTTTCATGTCTCGAAAGCTCGACTTAGGATACATATTAAATTTATATATAGCTGTTGTTCTAACAAACGTACCCTGACACAAAATCGGACTTTTTCTGAAATAACATGCCAATATTTTCAATATTTCGATTCTACGACTGAAATTATGACTAAATATTAAATTTTGTAAAATTTGATGCGAAATTTACGGAGAACTTGAAAAATTCATCTTGGCGCATTTTTTCCAGTTTGCGCCAAGAATAATACATTTGGCGAACTTCTTAATTTATAGCAACCTATTTTCCTTTCCTTTTTTTCATTGTCCACGAAACGAAAAAAGTGACCGTTCATACTTACAAATAATTTTAACGAATTGCCTAAACCACATTTGGCGTTATTATGCCCTTTAACAAACATGCCAAATTTCAAAGCGCGCCAGCATGTAATTTCACGCATACTTTAGGAAAATTTGCAAAAAAAAAAAAAAAAAAACTTGATTTTTTGCAGGCGTGCATAGAAATACATCTAGTACTTTAAGATGATGTTAAAAATTTTATAGGTTATAACTTAAATTTTTTTTCGAAAAATTTATGAAAATTACTTTAAAATACAAATTAAAAAAAATTTAAAAAAATGGACGGATTTTATTTGGAATGAACCTAAATTTCGAAATGTCAACGAAGAATCAAATAAGTGTAATAAAAAAAGAGATAAAATAAATATATATCAAATTCAATCAATACGGAGGAACTAAAATTTTGAGAGCTAATTTTTTAAAAACTACTCGGACGATTTTGTCAAAACTTGGCACTTTGGCACAATTTGAGTCGTAGAATCAAAATATGGAAAAAAAATCGGTATGTTATTTCAGAAAAAGCCAGATTTTGTGTCAAAATACCTGTATTAGAATAATGCTATATATAAATCTACTAATACATATCCTAAGTCGCGCTTTCGAGACATGAAAAACGCAATCTGAATTTCGTCAATCGTTCCAGTAAGAACGGGAGACATAAAACTGTCTTTTTTTGGGGGGGGGGCGCTGTGTGCTTGTCTCTAATGCGTTCACTAGCTGACTGTACGGATTAAAATTCGTGTCGTGATGAAATAGTCCCGAAAGTCTGCTAAGCTGCCACAAATGAAGTTACCAGAATGTGCAATGAATTTTAAAAGTATGTTTCAAAATTTTTGCGACTGCGTGGAAATATTTCTGCTTGGTAACTTTTGAAGTTGACAATCTTAAAGAAAGAGGATTTCTGAAAATGAGCACTTAATTATTTGTATAAAATTTTGTAAATTTTTTAAATCCGTACTTTTTAAAATTCTTTTCGTACTCACTGTATGTGTAAATACTGAGTCGTTTCAAACTGCAATACTATTAATTTTCACCGAGCTTTTCCTCCCACCCTCCTTCATGGGATATTTGTTCAATAACTGAAAAATACCAAGTGGGATGAAAATAAATATTTCGCAGTTCTTTTTTTATAACTTCCGATCAACATTTATTACTTTTGCACTATTGCGTGAGAGTTATTTGCGTGTTATACCGTCTACGGAAATGTTGGCAATGGCGATTAAAGTAATGATGTCGTCCAAAAATTTTGAATAGCAGCCATATTAATACAGGCTGAATATTATAATTTAATAATTATATATATAAATGCATCGCAATGGAGAATTTTTTCACATTTCTGATATTAGTTAAGATTTAAATTCATATTTTATAAAATTGATTAGAAAATTTAAAATTGGAGTAGGGATTTTGTTCAGAAATGTGGAAAGATGAAATGCGATTCTCCTGATTGTCGGTGATTGTATACAGAGATTCCAGTTCCGCCTGAAAAGTTGGGATCTGTTTGTGGAATCAATAATTATTCTTTTTAGTTTTTTAAATTATATTTAATTTAATATTTTACAGAAAAGGGCACTGCAGGCCATGGCCAACTAGAGCTGCTGCGCCAGTGAGTTTAGTTTTAGATTTTTAATTTAATATTTTAATTACCAATTCCAGGTTAATTAATTAGAAATTTCAATTTTTGATTTCCGGAATAGAACACATTTACTACCCAAATTTTACTTCACTTTTCCTCGAAGATAATTTTTCCTTTATATATTTTATTTTTGGTTTTGGCATATTCTTGCAGTTTGCCACTGTTCATATCAGCTGAACGAAGAGGCAGAGCGGACAGAAAGCCAATCAGGAGATTAAGTAAGGTGATGTACGGTAGCACATGCGCAGATATGCAGGTAGACGTAATGGGGGAGTGTCTGAGTAGTATAAAGCATGTTGTCGGTGTAAAATCAGTATTTCTGGCAAAGAGATTGCACGAAGTATAGTAGTTAAAATCACATCGAGTTGCTGCCTCAGCGAGAAATGGCGAATAATCAATCTGTTAGACGACATCTGGATGTTTTTTACCCGAGGTCGAATCATTGGGAAGTTGGAGGAAGGCCGCAGTGTGACAAGTGTGGCTGCAGAGTTCGAAATTGCTAACAGCATCGTTTAACGACTTTGGAGACAATTTCAAACTACAGGAACAGCTATCCGGAGGTTTAGTAGTGGTCGTCCACGAGGAACCACACCCGCACATGACCGGTATATTGCCTTACAGGCCAGAAGAAACAGGCGGCAGACAGCGGGAGAAATCGCTAGACACACGACTACAGGCGACTGGACGACCGATATCGCGTTTTACCGTGGCCAGAATACTGCACGGTGGTGGTCTGTTTGCACAACTCCCTGTACGGTGTGTACCTCTAACGCCTGCCCATCGGAGAAGGCGTTCTCTGTGGTGCCGTGAACACCGGAATTGGAGAGACAATGAATGGGGACGAGTACTCTTTACAGATGAGAGCAGATTCAGCCTGAGTAGCGATTCTCATCGCATACTCATCTGAACAGAGCGGGGAACACGCAATAACCCCTTCAACATCATCAAAAGGGACTGTTTTGGAGGTCGCGGAGTTCTCGTTCAAGCAGACATAATGCTTGGTAGCCGGACCGACCTTCATATCTCCCAAGGAGGTTCGTCATCTGGGACTGCTATTGTAACGAGGTTCTTCTTCCTTACATGCGTCTTTTCACAAGGGCTATGGGTCCTCAGTTCCTCTTCATGGATGACAACGCTCCACCTCATCGCACAGTTACTGTCGAAGAGCTGTTGGAGAGTGAAGATATTGAACACATGGATTGGTCGGCAAGGTCTCTGGATCTAAATCCCGTCAAGCATGTACGGAACTTACTAGGAAGACCCGTGACAGCACGTAACTTATCGCCAGTAACGATTCCGAAACTGCGATTGGTGCTACAAGAGGAACGAGCAGCAGTGTCTTTACAGCTCATTAACAACCCCATATCCAGCATGCACAAATGATGTGAAACCTGCCTAGCAGTCAGGGGAGATCATATCCCCTATTAAAGACCGGATGTTTCTTGCTGGACACCCATCACAGGGATGTTTCGGCCTTCAGTCGCATTGCGCTCCATGCTACTTTTTCAATAAAGCTTCTTTTTATCCCTCTGATTTCTCTTTTAGTAAGTGTTGCTTACAATACTCATGTCCTTACGTATTGGGGATCTTACGGTATTAAATGTGTTGATTTGGAAAGCTTTTGTACAAAGTTATATTGAAAAAAACCGTCTCGTCCTTAATTTTTGCACACCAGTGTAATTATGATAATTCTATAAAATGCAAATGACCCCTGTACTTTATACTACGCGAATATGAAAATCTTTATTCTCCAATTATTATCAAACCAAAATTTTTATTACCAAGAGTAACTGAGTGTTCCCCCCCCTAGCCATCTCCAATTATAATGCTGTAAATACGTAAAAAGTGCGTTTGAAATTATTGAACAGGTAGAGGTTGAAGCAAGCCGCCATTTGAACATCCAAGTTGGCACATTTGGTATGTCGGCCTTGCTAACTGCTGAGGTTCCGTTCCAGATGGAATTCTGAAGGAGAATTCCCCGGGTTGCTCTACGAGGAACTGCCACCCCTCTTTCCC
>KK121934.1:9365-43504 GCA_000611955.2 Stegodyphus mimosarum
AGTTGAGACTTGGATGCATTAATTTGTACTTTCCACTTTTTGCACCAGTCTTCTATGAAAGGGATGTGGTCTTGGAGTTTTTTAACTGCATGATTCACATTTGCAGATTTCACCGCCAAAGCAGTGTCGTCTGCGTAACAAGCTAAAATTGAGTTATTGTTGTAGAGTACAGAAGGGAAGTCTGCAGCATAGAAAAGATAGAAAATTGGACCTAAAACACTCCCTTGAGGAATTCCACTGTGAATTGGACGTTCTGAAGAGAAGGCACCGTGAACAGAAACTACGAATTTTCTGCTGGTGATAAAAGAGAAAATAATTAGCAGGAGCTCACGTTCAAAATTGAAATCGATAAGTTTCGCTATGAGACCCTCATGCCAGACGCGGTCGAAAGCTTTCGCCACATCCAGCATGAGGACAGCAACATTTTGATTAAGGTGACGAGCTGAGCCTATAAATTCAGTCAATCTTACTAGTTGTTTGGAGGTTGAAAGGTGAGTTCTGAACCCAAATTGTTCAGGGGGCAGTAAGGTGAGATAAGACTTCATTTTTTCCAGTAGGATTCTTTCAAAGACTTTGCTTAGGCTCGGGAGGAGACTTATTGGACGAAATCCGTCTGGTTGAAGTTGATTTTTCCCCGGTTTGGGTATCATGATGATCTTTGCAACTTTCCAGGGGTTGGGGTAGTAAGAGTTTGAAATGCATGCATTGAAAATACTAGTAACTTTGGTGATAAAGTTACACGGGAGATGTTTTAAGGTAATGTTAGTGATACAGTCGATTCCCGGTGCTTTCTTTGGATGTAATCTTCTTATAATATCAGAAACTTCGCAGGAGTAGTTAATTTACAAATATTTTTGGCTGTTAAATCGTTAACTTAGCGGTATCTCGGCAATTTATAGCGAGATGGCCTTTACTCAATGTTAAATAGACTTGCCCTGTATTCTTATTTTTCCGGCAGAGCACCGTCTCTTTCCAAACATTTCATGTTACATTACAAAAGATATTCGCGTATTTTTAAGACGAATTTTGCTTTGCTATAAAAAAAATCGCTTTCTAGAAAAGCGATTCTTTCTTTCTTCTTCTTTTTTAAAATATTTTTTTAATTGCAGCTATATTTTTGAAAGTGTAAATTATCGTCTGCTGCTTCACAATTTTGTTTTCATGCAAAATGAGGCTTTCAAAGAAGCAATGGACGAAGGCTACGTTTGTGCTCTTTTCGATAAAAATTATTCTTATTTAGTTACTAAAAAATGTTGAGAAAGCCGTGATTTTTCGATATCTAATGAAAAGATAGATAGTATCGTCAATAAGAAAGGAGAAAAACGTCAAAGTTTGGCTTCAAGGAGAAAAATTGTTCAAAATACATAATCCAAGGAAAAAACGGAATGTTTCGAATGTTGCAAAGGTAAGAACTACGGGCTGCAATATTCTCCATAAGAAACAATTATTCGAACAAAAATGGAAAAATGTTGTCACAATAGATGAATTTTGGGTGTATTTAAATGACCACAATAAAAGAAATCCATTTATTATCATCAAAGAGAAGGAAAAAAATCTTAGAACATGGTTAAAAAAATCTAAAGTACGTTTTTATGATTGTTGCTGGTTTTTGATATAAAGACTAATAAAAATTAAAGAGAGTGCAGAAAACTACTAAGGTCAGCTCCACATAATATCAGGAACATATTTTATACTCCCTTTTCAAATAGTAATATTTTGTTTGTATTTTGGTTGATTCTCCAATTTAGATACTCTTCTCATAACTACTATTTTTTCTCGTTCGAATGTTAAAGAATTGTTTTTCTTCTTGTCATAATTTGCTTTACTTGCTTTACTTTTTATCTTCAATTCTCTTTCTAGCTTCATTCTGTAAGGTTACTGGATCTTCCCATTCACTTGCGTCTTCGTCTGTAATCATCCTTATCAATCCGTCGTTGAATTTTGGTGAATAACCGTGAAGCATTTCGAAAGGAGTTTTATTTGTAGTCTTATTTATCATATTGTTTAAGTTCCTTTCGCATCCCTTAATCTTTTTGTCCCAGTCCCTATGATCCGGATTTTCCATATTCGTTTTAATCGTAGCCAAAATTGTTCGATTTGCTCTTTCCACCATTCCATTACCACTTGGATGTTGAGCTGAATTGAGCGTATGACTGATTCGATTATTTTTGCAGCACTCTCGAAATTCCTTCGCTGTGAAACACGTTCCTCTATCGCTGATAATTTTTTCTGGTAACCCAAAATCATCTACAAAACTCTTCAATTCAACTAACACATACCTTGGTTGCAGTACTTTTCATATAGGATATATACATGTAAATCTTGTGAAATTATCAATTTTTACAAATAATTCATTTTCTCTTGAACTTTTTACTAATGGTCCTAAATGATCTACATGTGATTGCAAAAGGTCTTCTACCAGGTCTAGTTGGATGCAGTACGCCTTGTTTATTACCACTAGGCACTTTATTTACTAGGCATTCGGAACACATCGAAATGTGACGCATAACATATCGTTTCATTCCTTTAAACCAGTATGACTCCTTGATTACCCTGATTTTGGCAACAGTTCTATCTGTTGAAAAATGTCCCAAAAGATCGTTAAATTTTACTACAATACCTTTTCTCATCCACTTAGGTATGATGTATGACAGTTATTCCTTTTCCCGATCTTTTACTTTACGAAACAATCAATTATTCTTCAAGACGCAATTTTCAGTTACATACTCTGCATTCATTCTATCATTTATCTTTTTCTTTACCTTTTTCTTTAAAATGTCTATTAGTTTGAGTAATTCTGGATCTGAATTCTGAATCATAAGAATTTTTTCATCTATCGTTCACGTTAAATAAACTTCCAAGTTGTTCTCAATTATAGTCTAAGGTTTCTTCTGGCTGATCAACTGGCGATCGGCTCAATGCATCTTTGTGACTCAATTTTTTACCTTGTCTGTGCTTTATTTCAAGATCGTATTCCTGGATCAGATTACTCCACCTTGCTATCTGAGGATTTGAAGTTTTCTTCGCGTTTAAATAAACTAAAGCTTGGCAGTCTGTAATTATCGTAAATCGAACTCCAATCAAGAATTGTCGAACACCTTTTTGCAACAGCAAAGCCAGGCCTTTTCTGCTTACGGATTATATAAGACTAGTACTGGTTCCTTAGTTAAATGGTCTTTGGTCCTCGGCGTTGGTTTTATACGACTTCATGCAAACAGGCTTACTCCCTTCAATTTCTTTAATATCCATCTTTGTTAAGTTTGTACACCCTAATTCCTCCATATTTAATGCAAAACAATATCGATACTCATTTATCAAATCTAAAACTTCCTGTTTTCTCTCTGGCATAATATTGTTATTAACTTTAATTTCTTCTGAAGTAATCGGTCTCTTAAACTTTTTAATTTCATTTATTATCATTATTGTCTTTTGATTTGAATTTTCAGTTTTCTGATCTGGACTTAATTCAACTAATTCTGCCACTTCTGCTCTACCGATACACTAATTCTCTTTCAAAATTAATTTTCGATCACTGTAGTTAGTGACTGGTATCACTGTTTCTCCATGTATTACATCCAATAATGACTCCAACACTCATCTTTTGATCCACTTATTAAAACATAAACGTTATTTATTTCATCAGTTTTAGCTTTCACGAAATTAACCGTATTACTTTCGACTTCAATTTCTTGGGTCATCTCCAGTTTAATTCGCGGAGTGTTGATGTCATTTTGTAACTGTCATCTTTTGTCAACAGATTTCGTTAAAAAGTTAATTGAATATTTTACCACTGACCATTGCTTCAGCAACATCACAAAATGTGATGGTGGTAAATAATAAACAACACCTTTTAAATTCTAACAAAATTAATTTCCTCAATGGTCTAATTATCTAATTTAATGGAAACAAATTAGAGGAAATTAAACCCTACTTCATTGCTGCCCAATCATTATAAAAGTACTAAGTATTATTCTTTTCTCATAAAAGGTCCAAGTGTAGGGAGCTCTGAATCAGAGTACTCTAGTAATGGACTCCATGTATATAAACATTATATGCGAAAGCAATTCTACTCTCCCCCCACCTCCCCCCCAAAAAAACTTATTTTGGTAAGATCCAACCCTAAATGCAACTGCCTGTTCAGTAACTTTAATGACTAAATTATTGACCTTAATTACTGTTAATTGCTGACTTAAACTGTTGTCAGACCTAATCTGAAAAAAAGCAAAAATGAAGTTCAGACTGGCATAGTTTACAAAATACTTGCTCAGGAAAATGATGCTGGTTTTCCTCTTAACCCACAAGATGAAGAACAATGTTTGAAGACCATCCCCCTCCTCCAGGGAAAAAAATATATATTGTTTATGCTAAACTTCTTTAACAGAAAAATGTTTGGCCATTGAGAGATTAATATTGCATGATATTCTTTGTTCAAATAAGGTGATAGCATACTGTGTGTGTTAACTTAGCTCTTCAGAATAGTTTTATAATGAGGATTAATTACATTTAAACAGCCTTCTTTTCTTTCCATAATTCTCTATTATGAGATATATGAGAGTAGCCATATGCAGTAACAAGCCCCAAAATGGCAAACATTTGGAAATGGTTAGTTCTTTTGGAATGGTGAGTTCTCTTTCTTTTCAGCATATTAATTGCTTCATTCACATTCACGGGGGGGGATTTTTTGGTTAGACCTGTATTACTTTCAAAATCTCTAATATGTCCGTCCTTTAGCATCTTCATTATATTCAGTTATACTATTGGGGGGGGCAACCATTCGAGGATTCTCTGCTTGCTGTGTATTTTGTACATTTCCTTGCTGCGCAGACACCATACATACATCCATTCCTTCTCTGGGATTTTAATCCAAGCCCAATGATATAGCAGCTGGGAGCCCCAGCCTCTACGCCAATCAAGTTGGCAACTATTACCCTGCAACCATTTTACATCTTTTTTTCTTCTTTCTTTCTTATTTATTTATTTATTTTTTAAAGAAAAATTTTTTATTTTTAAATTTATTTATTTTTTAAGAATATTTTTATCACTTTCATCACCACTATTTACTCTTTGCATTTCCAATGGTTCTAGACATGAATTTCTAATGTTAAGGTTCATCCTGAAACCAATACTAATTTTAACAACATGTTTCAGGCTTTACAATATTACAACAGAAGGATCTAATCTCCATGGTTACTTTTCTGCTATTGACTAATAACGGCAATTCATGATCACTAACATGGTATGTAAATGGTCTTTTGGTCTAGGAAATATATTATACACACAACATGTAATCAGTCTTGAAAGGGTTTAAGCGCATTAGCATCGAATCATTCACACACACACTGAGGCAGTGCATTTCCACCTGGAAATTCAAAGCATCCAAATTTTAAAGAAATCTTAATTTACAATATAAAAGAAATAATTTTTGCTAATTATACCAATAAGAAACATGAATAAAATAAATTGGAAATATTATGAATTATTGATTGTTTCAAAATGACTACCAGTACCATCATGCTGATCAAGTTATATATATATTTTACAGTTTGGAAGATGAATGGTACATCTTATGCGACATGGATTAGTGTCAGCTTCACTTTTTGTTCCTGATAGGAATTTAGCAGAAATAAAAATCTTTCTTCTTGAATTTTTCATTCTTTCTTCTTTTTTTTAAAGGAGAAGAACCACAACACAGAGATCAAAAACTGTTTAATAGAATTTACAGATTTACATATTCACAGTAACTTACAGTTGATGTGTCTGCAAAACTCAAGTTCAAGATCATCAAGAAATTCCTATTCTACCGGACTATGCAATTAATGGTCAATATTATTTTTAATGATTCTTGAACAATAACAATTTTTAATACAATTGTATTTTAAAACATTAAATCTACATTACCACAGAAACAGATAGATGATTATGCACAATAAATGCTGTACATCTGCAAAATTTTATTAAAATGTAGAAAGATGAAGATATGTCTTCAAGACATGCTTGCTTATTTGCCCTCTCCAGAAGAGATTTCACTTTAGAAGCATGATTGATAAAATAAGTAAGCGCATCGTGAAAACATATATTCCAAGGAGGATTTATTATGCATACTAGAATGCATCATTATATCTAAACGACTTTTAATATTCAAGAAAGATTTATTAGGTATACATGTAATTTAATCCTTTTAAAATAATACATGTCTTTTTAATCACAATATCTTAAAATATTGAAAATAGTTATGCAATTATACCCTCTTAAGTTTTGCAGCATCTCTTCCTTTCCCTTGCTCTCCTTAAAAAAGGGGAAAAAAGGAAGAGGGATTCTGTGTTTTGTATAAAATTATTAGGCTGCAAATTTAAAATATTTTCAGCAAGGGGAGGGGGAAGTACTTACAATGGGAACATATATACAGACAGACACAAGAAATGTGTTCAATACATAAAATAATACTCACAAAAAATAATTTTTATTGCAACAGCTGTCGGTTTGATTACTATAATCAGTTTTTGATTACAACATTACATTAAGTTACCACTCAAAACTTTTCATTGAGAAAACAATTTATGTACACTTTCTACTTCTCGGTGGAAAAGGCAGGTTACATGTTGTAGGATATAAAAAAACAAAGAGTAACTTTAAAAATATATAAAGGCACTATGTTACATCTTTTCCTAATTTGTAAAAGTAAAATGCAATTTAGTATGGTTACAAAACTAGTACCATGTAAAAATTTCTCTTCTTGCATACAAAATAAAATAATCTGACATGACTAGTAAATTGTTAAATAATATTTCAGTTTCCAAATTAATCTTAACTATTTGACTCTAGTTGCTGTTTCTTACATGACACATTTTTCACAATGCAACATCAATTATTAAAAAAATTCTTACTAGAAACTAAATATTACTAGCATCAAAATAAAACCACAAATCTTCACTTCTGCTTTTTTTTACGAAAAAAGCATCATTTAAGAGGTTTCATTCTTAAGGTTTTCAACTTTGAAATATTTTTCTCCCCCACTTTTCTCTTCACAGTAGCGATTTCACAGACTTGTAGTTTCAGTGTGATGCTTAGGATAGGAAAGTCTAGGTCAATGTAGCGTACTTAACAGAAATCCGCTTTCATCAAAATGGGAAAGAAGAACATTATTATTCTTTTTAATTCTTTAGTTCTTGAACATATTTTTCCCTTGACTTCGAGAGGAAAGTTCAGTTTGAAAGGGGTCTTACATTTACTAAACAGCAAAAATGGGAGGAACATATGGCAGACATGTGCAACACATGGCTAGCATCTGGTCCCGCACCATCACTGAATCTGCAAATAAGTTGAAATCTTTCGAAAGTATTCAGCACTAAGTTCAGCAACTTTAAAAAAACAAGAAGCAAATGTGCAAATTTTCTCTTATCCATTTGATGCTGATGTCAAACTAGTATCACTTTCTTTGAAAATGGAATTAATCCCATTACATGAGAACTTTGTTCTGAAGACAAAAATAAAGGATGTTACACTGACTGATTTTTTTAAAAATTATTTCTCATGTGATAAGTTCCCAAAGCTGACAGTTTTTGGCTAGAAAAAAAAAATGATGCTCTTTGGAAGCATCTATAAATGTGAACAACTTTTTTTACGGATGAAGTTCACGAAATTCATAAGAATATTATCTTATTCTGTATTCTATATTTTTAAAAAGTTTATGATGGATATTTATATTAAGTAATAGAGAGGTTACACTCATTAAAATGCATATATTTTTTATATTATCCTATAAATAAATCCTAAATTTTTAATATGGCCTCCAGTTCTGTCAAAGTTTCACATGCCTGATATATGCTGTAACCTAATCCTCTTAAATCAGTTAGAGGGAGATGGGAAGGGGTCTTGAGGCAATGTTCATGCACAGCTCACAGTTCTTTAAGTTCTGCACTAATACCATATAAATAAATGTGTCTGTTTATTACTAAAAAATTAATTTAATGATGTTTTCTTTACCGTTAGCTAATTTTTAATGAAAACAATATTTTATTTTTACTTTTCCAAAAGTTCCACGAAATTGTAAAACATATTTGTGAACAAAAAGAAAACAGGTTTCATACGTAATAAAAATGATTAATCGAACAACTTAAATATTTCTGATTTGGTTTGTTGCCTCCTATGTGGCAATAAAAGTTATATTGCACAGCGCATTGTTTCTGCGCAACTTCAGTCAGTTTCAATTCGGATTCCTAGCGAAGCGTACATGCTTTGATCCCGTATGGTCCGGAATTCATTTCGATCTCGATTTTTAGTTACAGTCCAAAAATAAAATTGTTTGTTGTTGTTGTAAAGTTGTCTTCAGCTTATAGTCGAACCAGCGCACCTCAAAACATGGTTTTCATCTTTTTTTAGCAACTTTTATTAAACCTATTGTAAAAACTTAACATACATAAATATTGTGAAAGCAGTTTTACTGAAAGTCATGTACATATTTTGATAAAGTCTTGTTTCTATTACTGTTAATATTTTTATAGGCTATTTATTCACATTTCATAATATTAACAGTTTTAATTCTGCCTACTTTGAAAATATTTCACTTCATGAAGTTGGTCGAAGTATCACAGCCAAAAGTAGAAAATACATTTATGGAAACATAACTGTTGAGAAATTTTGAACTTCACTTTATAGTTAGTCCAAATTAAGCTTAATATATGATGTACATACAAAAGAAATCTGGGAAAAGTCTCCTTCAGCAAATTTTTTTTCAATGAATTTATATGTGTAAGAATGTATCTAAATTATTCCATGTATATTTAGGGGTTTCAGGTTTAGAATAGAAGAAAGAGGCACATACTAATGGTATTTACATTCTTTCCTATACAGTGCTTTGTTAAATTTATAGTATTTACAATGATATAATGAACAGCTTTGTGTTTTTCCTGTTTATAAAGGCAAGTTCTAGAGTCAAATAAAATTTTTCTACGAAAATTCTAGGATTTTATATGCTATGAACATGATTTAAGAGAATATAAGTAAACAATATCAAGCTGTCAATCAACAATTTACTTCTTCACCTAGCAATCCAAATTTGTTATCAGACGATGGAGCATCAGCACTGTCTTCACTATCTGCCTCGTCATTCCTTGAATCCTCCTCCTCTGATTCTGTTTCATCATAATCTTCTGTGTCATCTGTGACTCTAACAAATTTTATATCACCATAATCTTCTGTTAAATGTCCTGTAAATTCTTGGTCTTTTTGACGATGAGCTTGTACTAATAAAATCTCTTGAAGACCTGGGTGTTTAGACCACATTTCTAGAAAAAGAAAAAATATAAAATATTTATTTCTGAAACTTGCACAAAAACAATATTAGTCAACTCCAAGATTTAATTTGTTTTTGTCTATACTAAAATTAAAAATGAGGCAGACTTATACTAAATAAAAATGAAAAATTACAAATGAAGCATTTTGAAAAACCCTGCCTGCTTCATTAGCTGGATCCATAATGGTGTCATACATAGTGCCTTCCCTGAAGTCACATTTGATTGCAGTAAACAAGATGCTCATGTTTAGATGATTGGTTAGTTAACTGACAAAGGCAAAGCATGGGGGCTGCTTGTCTAAGGAAGGAATGTTTTCATATAAGACTTTCTATGAGAAACTGATTTGCATTTACACGACATACTAGACTGACATAGAAAAACTATGAAAGCCACATGCAACTAGGCCCTTCACTGAGATTTGAATCTGATAAAAGGGTCAAATTTGGTGTTCCACAATGTCATCCACTCATTCACAGGACAAGAATGCTCCAACTATAATTTTTTCTTGTATTATTACTGAATTTTATTTAGAATTTAGTGCTGATAATGACACTGACATACTGATTAATTTAACATTATAAATACAATAATCATAAAAATTAACGGTTTCACTACACCTTTGAGTTAATTAACAAAATAACACTTGCAAGGAATGTTGACACTATCATATTTAGAAATTATTAGACTTATTTTCCATAGTTTATGCACTAGCAAATTTTGCCTTCTTGTCATCTCTACATAAAATATCAAATACTTAATAAAAACTAATTTGAATTATAACTAATTATGAAAATTTGAAACTAATTTGAAGTCAACTCACAATTAACCGTGTTTAAGGAAAAAAATTTGTTTAATGTAGAATGATAGAAAAATAACTATCAAACACCATCAGTATGAAACAAAAGTGCGCACAGAAAATAGAAAAGTGATAAAAGAGATTGGCTCAATATCGAGAAAATTATTGATAAAAATTGCTGAACATAAAAAAGATGTTTTCAAGCTCTTTGCCAACCATTTCATCAATAAAAACAAAACATATTTAGTAAAATATTATATCGGGTATCCTCAACCAGTAACTGAATGGGACAAAGCAAAAATTCTGGCATAAAAACAGCCTCAAAATTAGAGAAGTGACTGAAATCACCACCAAACCATGTTGAAATAAAGACCTTCCTTTTCATCTTCCACGCACCTGAATTACAGTTCTGAGTACAGCCAATAAAAGAGAATGAAAGTGGTGAAGCCATTTATTTTAGTTCCAGCTGACAAAGCAGACAGGTTGTCTGTGAAAGCTCCTGAAATTTCATTTTACAAGTGTTTAAAAACATGGTCCCTGTATACCAACCTACAGTTTTTATCTTGTTTTTAATTGTATAAAATATATGGGCAACAGTTATAGCAGATGATGTCATAGTATTTGGGAGATACTTTTATTTACAACAGTATGTAATTAAGTTACATATAATCTAAAATATTGGGTTGTCCGGAAAATTCACACTAATATTTGAAAGGACAGGTCTGAATATATCGGAACAACTGAAAACAAATGACATGCATACATATCGTAAAAGACGGTCCTTCAGGCATATCTGGAAAACAATTTGGTTAGGGACGTTACTTTTCTCAATTTTATACGTTTTTGAATATGGAAGAAAACAAAGTGCATTTTAGGTATTTAATGCTTTTCTTTTACTCAAAAGACACAAATGCCACCCAGCGACAAGCAAGATATGCACTATTTATGGTGAAGGTGCTGTAGCTGAAAGAACTCTGCGGAAATGAATGTTAGGTTTAAAGCTGGTGATTTTGACCTTAAATATCAAGAACACTTGGGTAGTTCCTCAACCACATAAACCATTTTTAGGGTTTGCACACATTTCTTCAGATGGAAATTAAGCACTTTAAAGAAATTCTAAGGACCATCAATGAAAAAATTAAGGACCTAACCAACAAATACGAACTGAATAAACTAAAGCAATTCTCCAAATCCAAACTTCAATTTTGTATTACCACTTTTCTAATTTGTAAGAATAATATAAATCTCAGTAAGATGCATTTTTATTAAACATAATTTAATATTTAACTTAATTGTAAAACAAATTCAAGAATAAAATTAATTTCTTAATTTTTTTCTAGTAATTAGCATTAAATTACAAAATTTCTTGAAACATTTATATTTTATGCTTACAAAAGTCCCACATACTTAAAAAAAAGATTTGCGACTTTTTATTTAAACGTTTGTGCAACTTTTTAATTTGAAACTTTGCCAGATATTCAGCTTTTTAACATCTTTTCTAAGCTTATTTGTTTCAATAAACTAATCAATGTCCATCTAGTTTCTGCTTCATCTCCTAATTTATAAATCTTTCAACAAAGAATGAAATAGAATTTGAAGCATATTTCTTTCTCTCTCTACAAAATCAATTTCTTCTTCAATGAGTTTTCTCTTCATTTTAGAATTTTCAGATTTCATTACAGATTTCTGTTATTCTAAAGAACTGATTGTACTTAGAACGTATAGAAGAAATTTCTGATTTTATTTCTTTAATAATATGAACATTGAGAATAAATATGAAAAGATACAGAGTCAGAGCTGTAGCTAGAGCCAGCATGACAGAATTTTTAGAATTTAGCGAAGCACAGAGCAACAAAACTTACGGATGGCAAAATTTTAAGGATTTAGGGCAGGCACTGAGGATACCTACATGGTAAATCTTTTAATAAATTGTTAGCTTTCAATTTCTTTGCTTTCTTTGATTGTTTCAGTGTTTGTGTCTAGTGGAAAGCTAAGATAAACATGTTAAGAGAAAGAATTCTGGGATCAAAATCAGAAAATTCAAATAGTTTTGATTTCATGTTTTTCTAAAATCCTCCAAAAGATAAATTCTACACAAATTTCCTATAAAACATGTCCATTACATGTTAATACCATGAAGACACTTTTCATTTTGTCACATTTTCTTGGAAATTGTAGGTCTTAAATCCTTCTAACCTTCCAAGGTACAAGGTCTAAAATCCGAAAGAAAAATTATCCTGACCAGCTCTGTAAAAGCCAAAAGCCATAAAATTTTTGGGGGAAAAAAAAAAACCCTTGAAAGGAAAAGTGTAAAGTGAATTTTCAATAGAAAACTGATACATATTTAAATATTCTGAAACAATTACATGGGAAAAAACTCTTACCATGAAAAAATATAAAAAAAGACAAATGAAACTAATTTTTAAATAATTACAACAGCATCTTTGTTTTTTCTAAGAAGTACTCAGAGTTTCCGAGCACTTATAGCATTTATTATCTGTTTTTCAGAATCAGAATATTCCTAAATCACCAAACTGGAAATTAATGTTGCTTTAAAATATGAAATATAATTTTAACATATCATTATTTTTATGATAGTTATCAATTTATCATTTTTGTAAAACAAATCATCAAAAAAATTTGCAAATCTCTGAATAAATTTTTTAATATAAACTGATCTTGAAATCATTAAAATGTTGATAAGTCGCCAAATTTAGCACTGCATAATAAAAGAACTCGTATCTGAAAAAGGGAATAACTGTTTTTCATGTGATGTTTTATATCTTTATTCTAAAAAAAGAAAATTTATTCAAAATGTTTATGTTTCAAATGAGGCAGGACTTTGTTCCAGAAAATATTTCTCCGATTAATTCCCATTCAAAATGGCAGTTAAAAAAAAAAAAAAAGAGAGAGAGAGAGAGAAATGTCAGATGAGTAAAATTAAGGACCTTTTGCTGATTTTAAGTTGATATTAAGGACTTTTAAGGACCAAAAATTGTTTCAATAAAACTTAAGGACTTTTACGTTAACCTAAAACCCAAGTTATTTTAAGGGCTGTATGAACCAAGAAAAATATGATGAATCGCATTTTCATTTGCAACTCACTCTATAAACGTAATGAGGAAACATTTCTGAAGCAAGCAGTGACAGGGGATGAAAAATGGATCATTTATAATAATGTTTAGGGAAAAAAATCTTGGGGAAAGTGAAATGAACCATCTTTAGCCACCCCAAAGGTCGATCTTCATCTAAAGAAAACTATGCTCTCTGTCTGGTGGCATTGGAAACAGATTCTGCATTATGAGCTTTTACCAAACAATGACATGATAAATTCAGACAAGTATTGTTCCCAATTACATGAATTAAAGACAGCAAAAGAACAAAAAGTCCAGAAATAGCGAATCAGAAGGGCATCATGTTTCATTAGGACAATGTGCGATCATGTACCTTTGACAACTCGACAAAAGATGTTGGAGCTTGGTTGGGATATTCTACCTCTTTCCCATATTCACCAGACCTTGAACCATTTGATTTAATTCTATTTTGATCATTACAAAATTTCCTTAATGGAAGAAAACTTTAACTCTTTGGATGAGATAAAAAAATCACATAAAAAAGCCTTCTGGAGAAAAATTTCAGCGATTCTGACAGGACAGAACTTTCAAGTTGCCTGAAAGATTGAGAATGGTTGTGGAATAGAATGGCACCTATATAATTTAATAAATGTATACTAAAATTTAAAATTCCTGCCTTTCAATTTTCCTTCAAAATTGGCATGAACTTTTTGGACAACCCAATAGCTAAGCATTATTAAATTATTTAATCAAAAAAATAAATCAAGTATAGAATCATTGGTATTCTGTTTTATAATGATATCTACCAGGATACAAGAGTAATGTAATGCCCAGTTCTTAAAAGTGCTGTACTAAAAATAAATGGTGCCTTTTATGTTAATGAAAGAGTTAGAGACTGGGCTTTGGAGAGGAGGCCAACAATTTGTGTGGTAAATTTTAGAAAGCTGTAGTTTTAAGGACACTTACTGCTGTCCTCAAATCTTTGTAAATACTGTACATACAGCCAGTGTTCTTGTGTTGTGATGTAAAATAAAACAAAGATTAACTGGCTATGGGCATCACAAGTAAGGCAAATTACCCCCCCCCCAAATACTGATTTAATTTACAAAACCAAATTATTTTAGTCCAGATTTAATCCCTTCAAAATACAGGTAATTCGTTAATCGTACTTTTCTGTTGATTATGATATGGCTTGTTTTGCTTGCCTGTGCTTTTTTAATTGCCCTCATCATTTTATACTGAATGACACAGATAAATTATTATTATTGTTATTATTATTTACACACAGCCCATTGTAGTAAGAATGACAATATATTTTTACTTCCCTGTACAAAGTAAAAGAAGTATTGTAATCACAAAAAATTTTGGGTATCACATTTCAATGAAAATATGCAGTCTGACTACCCTCAAATCCACTTGAATGATGATGCTTTTATGTGATATTTGTACATATCGACAAATAAAGGCAATATATATTCCACACACCCATTCTGCTACCTGGCTCAGTGAGCTCAGTATTTTTATTCTTATATGATGGTAAATTGTGCATATTTTGCTTTAAAAATGATTGAATTATGTTGTTCCTATGTTCCAAATTTATTTAAAGGTTTTTATGCCTTTAGTTAATCTGCATGTGATAATTGTAGAATTATCAACAATTTAAAAGTTGTTAAAGTGCTACTCAGCCTAAGAAAGCCACCATTTGTTTCTATTTGAAACTTAGTAGAATAGCGAAATATGTCAGTTTCTGCACCCTTCATTGTGTTTCTGCCAAGTGGGACAAAAAGTAAACTGTTTTGTGCACTGAAAAATCTGTCTTCCTGCCGGCTAGCCGAATGCTTGCTTTTGGGTAAAAAGCCCAATTTTAATGGTAAAAAAATATTTTTTTAAAACTTATTTAAACTACATTGTGTTTTATATTTTTCTGAATTTTACAATTTTAAATGAAGATGTTTTGAATTTTTTATGTATTTTTGCCTTCTCAGAAAGTGAGAATTGAATTGATTGAATGAGAAATATATCTCTAATGAAATTCAAGCAAATAAGTTTAAATGAAATGTAGCAAAAATATGTATAATTTAATACGATATACAAGGAAGTGATATGGTGTCCACATCAGATTTTTTTAAAATAATTTTTCATCAGTAACTCTTTTATAATAACAAAAAGTCAATATTTCAATAAAAAAAATCTCTTATCATCATGTAAGCAGATTCGCTTTAGGAGAAAGTTTTAGATCACTTTCAAAATAATTTGTATACCAACAGTTTCATTTAATAAAAGTGTTACTTAATCAAAATGATTATCAATATGAATCAAAGAATGCATATCATTACATAACAATACAAATTTCATTACTTTGTATATCACAAGTCACAACAGTGAACTTTTAATATATACCTTTCTCTTTAGTGTAATTAGGTGGATAAAATGCTAAACATATAGTGCGACCATCTAAAGCCATTCTTAATATGTTGTTAGCTGCTCGATAAACATCTGGTCGAGCAGTTTTCGCTGTTCGAAATCCTCGTTTGACAGCCCAGGCTAGAATGAAATAAAAAAAAAAGATTGATAGACAATTAATTTACGGAAGAATGAATTCATATTTTTACAACTATCAATACAACCATATCTGCAAACTTGATAAAAGTTGCATCAGTGAAATTTTAAACATAGTATTATAACAATATATTTTTAAAAGGCTTTCCATATTTGACTGTTTAAAACATATTTACCTAATCCCTAAAGTCTTTCTCTTTGGGATTGTTTATTCTTTTTCTCTAAAAGTAATAACCACTCTATTTCTTAGAAAAAAAACCTTTCTATTTATTTATTTTATTTTATAAAGCTTTCATAAGTGAACTGAGTGGAAGGATACATAGACTTCAGAGTAAGAAAGATTTTAAATTCTCATTTGTGCAATTAAAAAGTATGAAATATCAATATAATGAGGGAAAAACTTCTTTTTCTTAACATGGGTTCAAAAACAATGTATATATCATAGTTCTCACCTTTTTTATGCCTCTCTTACTTTATCAGTAAAAGGTGTTAACAAATAATTGCATTCCTGAAAACATTTCTATTGCTTTACCTCTCAAAATGAATTAAGCCTTTCCAATTAATATATATCATCAGCAGAAAAAGTTAGCTTACAAATTAATCTTTGACATTCTTTTTCAATTATTGTATATATGTACACTGCCGGGGGGAGGGGCAGTTCTATATTTAACGTTCTACTAGGCCTATTGACAAAATTCAACTAGTGTTTTTAATGTCTCAAGAGCGCAACTTAAGATATATATCAGATTTATATATTACTTTATTCTAACATAAGTATTTTGACAAAAAATCGAACTTTTCTGAAATGACATGCCAGTTTCTTTCCATATTTTATATTTTGATTCTACAACTCCAATTATGCCAAACTACTAGTTTTGTAAAAATCACATGAGTAGTTTTTAAAAAATTAGCTGTCAAAATTTTAGCTCCTCAATGTTAATTGAATCTGATATATATTTATTAATATCTCTTTTTTTTTTCTTAAGCTAACTTGATTCCTTCTTCCAGAATTCAAAATTTAGGCTTAATCCAAATATAATTCACATTTTTAAGATTTATTTTTAAAATTTCCGGTTTTAAATATTTTTTTATAAATTTTTCAAAAAAACTTTTGTATTATAAACCTATAAAACTTCTAACATCCTCTTAATGTAGATGAATTTCATTTGCAAAGTACATTTGCAAAAAATTAGATTTTTTCATTCAAAATTTTCTTAGATGAAATTACATATTGGCATGTTTTGAAGTTTGTCATCTTTTTTGAGCAATAATAACGTCAAATGTGGTTTACGCACTTTGTTAAAATTATTTAAAGTATGAATGATGACTTCTTCCCGCTCGTCTGCAATGCAAAAAAGGAAAGGAAAATTAGGTTGCTATAAATTATTCTTGGCACAAACTGAAAAAATACACCAAGATAAATTTTTGAATTTCTCCATAAATTTTGCACCAAATTTTACAAAATTTAATATTTAAGGATAATTTGAGTAACAGAATCGAAATATGGAAAAAAATTGGCATGTAATCTCAGAAAAAGTCCAATTTTGTGTCAAAATACCTATGTTAGAATAATGCTATATATAAATCTAATATATATATATATTCTATGTTGCACTTTTGAGACATGAAAAACACAGTTTGAAATTCATCAATTGGCCGAGTAGGACGGGAGATATCGAACTGTCCCCCTTTTTTTTTGCATAGTGTAATTAAAAAATGTAAGCTCATGTTTAAGGATTGTGAATAAATGAGTTGCTGGACATTACTAACATAAAAGTACAATGAAACCGCTCATGATAAACATCTCTCATAATATTCTATGTTGCACTTTTGAGACAAGAAAAACACAGTTTGAAATTCATCAATTGGCCGAGTAGGATGGAAGATATAGAACTCTCTCCCTTTTTTTTTTTGCATAGTGTACATAAAAAATGTAAGCTCATGTTTAAGGATTGTGAATAAATGAGTTGCTGGACATTACTGACATAAAAGTACAATGAAACCGCTCATGATAAACATCTCTCATAACGTATCATTACTAAAATTGACCAGTATTTCCAAGAACATAAATAAACATTGGCACTGATTACTACAATATTTTCAAAGAGACCACCTTTGAACATGAACAGTTTCTAACAACACAGCACCAGTACTCATTTTAAATTTCTCTACAAAAACCATTATCTAAACCAACTGAAAACACAAATACTTATTAACCACTAACCATTTCCTCTGAGAAAGATTCGTTGATTTGAAAAGTGTTGTCAGTAGCTTTGAACAAAAATTCAAATAATATCAAAGAACAATGTGTAGGTACATTAGGTTATTTCAAAGCAGGAGACATGAAAAATTAGCAATGCCCTTACCGAGACTGAGCATCTCAAATATATGTGCCGAGTGTACTGACCACTACAGCATGAAGGCAGGAGAAATACCTTATAAATGGTCATCTTAAACACCCAAATAATTACATAAAGTATGGATATATATGTGTGCATGTGTGTTATATTTAGGGTAAAAGTTATAACACAT
Source organism: Stegodyphus mimosarum (assembly GCA_000611955.2). Lineage (NCBI taxonomy): Eukaryota > Metazoa > Arthropoda > Arachnida > Araneae > Eresidae > Stegodyphus > Stegodyphus mimosarum. The sequence goes on from KK121934.1 coordinate 27,620, forward strand.
TTCAGCAAGTCTGTTTCAGGGAAAATGGTGAAGCAGTCAAAGCATTCACTAAACTATTTCACTGTGCAAAAATGAGAAAAACACTCATTTTCATAAAAGTTCAACTAATGAAGCTTTAAAATATGATGATTTAATTACCATTTAAATACCTTTATGTTTTCTGAATAAAAATTGACTCTAAAGTTAAAAACAACTTATGTGGTATGTGTTACACATGTTAAATTCATTATTATACAATAGCATACAAAAAAATCTACAAGAACATAAAGAAGGATGCCAGGATTGAAACTGAAGGGATGAAAAAATAAAGACTGGGGGTGGGGAACTGACCAGGAGTTCAATTTTTTACATAATGAAATAAAAGAGGCAAAATGATACCTGACAATGTATCCATTTCTAAACTACGGACAGCTATGTAATACAATAGTTTTAATATTATTTAAAATGGGAAATAAAAGAAAGAAAGAAATGGGTATTCAGATAAAAAGTTAGAAAATAAAAAACAGTTTTTTAAATGTAAAAGCAAGAAGAATTACAAATATATAACTCAACCTTCACAAATATCATACGAGGACCACTTAATTTCTTCTCCAGGCTCAAAAGATTCAAACTCAGGATGCTTTAGTTTCAAAATATTTGGAAGTGAAATACGTTGACCCAAGAATGTAACAGCTGAATATGGTTCTCTAAGTTGAGAAATAGGATAACAGCCCATAAGAACCTATTAAAAATTACAAAAGTGCATTATGTATAACATATAAACAAGAAACATTCATCAATTTCACTGTCTATTTAGAACAAAACAATGTAAAATTTGGGGAGGGGGGAGAGAGAGAGAAAAGAGGAAAAAATTAAGATACTCAAATTAACTCACAGTGTTCATTTTTGCTAAAGCTTTTTAGTAGCCAATAATTTATGCGTATATAAACATATATAAATAAAAACATGACAATTCTAAAAAACACAAAATTGTTGAAAGATAATAACCACGGCCCAGATTTTGATGACCTAAAAATTATAACACCCTTATATTTTTTAGGGTGCATAGACTCCAACTACTACGGATTCTCCGTAGTTTCTACGGAAATTCATTAAAAACTACGAGCTACGAAAAGTATGGAAAAAACTACGGATTTTACAGAAACAAGAGCAGGAGAACCAGTACGCAAAACGGAACCAAGTAATTCATCCGATGATTGGCTGAATACTCGTGTTATCATATATCACGTGTTGAGTGCGTTCCTGGTTTTGAATAATTAGCCAATCGTAGATCAGTAACTCCAACCGTTAACAACTTATCAATAGCTCCACCCAATTGTCTGTCTCCCAGGTTCTTCGCTGATGCGTGTTTAGGCTGCATTCGGCTCCACTGTGTAGTTTACGGCGAGAGCTTAGTGTGTGTCTTGTGAACTGTGATTCAGGTGGAAGATTTTTTATCATAATGCTACCTCGAACGAAGAAGCCAAAATTATCAAAGCAGAAGTTTAAAGATTCATATTCTTCAGAATTTCCATGCATTAAAGCGTCCGAAATTTCTGTGAATCACGCACATTGCAGTGTATGCAACAAAGACTTCTCTTGCTCATAGCGGAAAAGATGACTGTAAATGGCATGTGTTTTCTCAAAAGCATATAGAACTTAGCACCGTAAAATCTAAAGAAATAACAAATTTCTTAATAAAAGATGATGAAACAGATCCTATAAAAGCCGAATGCTATTTTGTTCGTTTTTTAATTGAACATAATCTACCGCTTTCTGTTTCGGATCATTCCAAAGAGCTTTTCAAAGCAATGTTTCCGCATTCTGCTATAGCAAAAAAATTTAGCTGCGGTCATACCAAAATTGCTGCTATTGTGAAAACGCTTGCAGAAAGTACTGTTGCTGATATTATAAAATCAGTGTGCAGTACATCATTTTCTCTAAGTACTGATGGAAGTAATGATAACAATGATAACAAGCTGTACCCATTGGTTATAACATACTACAGTAAAAAAAAGGGAGTGATAATTACATCATTGATTTCTATTTTAGAATGCATGAATAATACAGGAGAAGGTATTTTTAATTGTATAAATGAAAACTTTAAAAACAAAGGTTTAGAATGGAAAAATTGCTTATCATTTTCTTCAGATAATGCTAGTAATATGATTGGAAAGTTTAAAGGTGTAGCATCATTTATCAAAATGCATCAACCAAGTATAATCACCCGAGGTTGTCCATGCCACCTCTTGCATATAGCTGCAAAAAAGGCTATTGAAAAACTAATTGGCTCAGAAATTGAAATGTTGATAATAGATATATATTTTTACTTGGAGAAAAGTTCGAAACGGAAGCATAGCTTCAAAGTTGCTCAACAAATTTTGGGACAAAATGCAAAATCTCATAAAATTTTGAAATATTGCAGTACGAGATGGTTGTCTCTTTTAGAATCTATAACAAGGATTTTGGAACAATGAGATGCTGTGATAAATTTTTTTGGAGATCAACCAGATAACAGTGAGAATGAAGGAAAGAGATTGAAAAACATTAAAAAAATTTTACAGTCGCCTACCACCAAATTGTACTTGTTATTTTTGAAAAATACTTTGCCTTTGTTTATAACAGTAAATATTAATTTGCAACAACAAGCTCCTTATATACATAAATTGAGAAGAGAACTTTTTGAACTTTTAATGAATTTATTTGTTAGATTCGTAAAGCCATCAGTAATTTCTAAAGAAAATGAAGATGTTATTCTAACGTCTATTCCATTTCAGAAGTATAGTAAACAAAAAGAAAATGAAAATTTAGTGATTGGTGCGGAAACAAGACTATATTTAAAAAATGCCAAGTTGAATGAAAGTGAAGTGAAATCATTTTTCAATTCTGTGCGAGCTTTTTTTGTAACTGCATGTTCATATATAATTGATAAATTTCCACTAAGTGATCCATTTCTAAAACATGCTGAAGTTGCTGACATCAACTTGAGAACTGAAGTCTCATTTTCATCTGTTCTTTACTTGATGAATACTTTTCCATCCATTATTGATGAAAAATGTCTTAATCAAGTGGAAATTGAATTTTCCATGTATCAAGTAGATGATTTGAAAGAAATTGTAGATTTGCGTATTGATATAGCATGGGGAGAAATTGCCAAATTAAAAAATATGAATGGGTGTATTAAATACAAAGTATTGCCTTCTGTAATGCTTGCTGTCTTAATAATACCTCATTCAAATGCAGCTTGCGAAAGAATTTTTTCTATTGTTAAAAAAAATCAGACGGAATTTCGACCAAATTTAGGTCTTAAAACTCTTGAAGCAGTTTTGATTGAAAAAATAAATATGCAGGCAAATGAAGAACTGTGTTATAAAAAAACATTCTCAAAATCAGAACTTAAGCTTGCTAAGCATGCTACATATAAATCTTTGCATTCGTAAATTATACGTATTTTGTTTAATACTTATATGTATTATTCTTGGTTTTTTAAATTTTATTTCCCTGTGGAAATCATATTCAGAATAAAGCTATATGATTTATAGCTTCTGATTTTTTCTATGATTAGTAGTGATTTGAAATACTTTTTATTAGTGAATGCTTGAGGAGTTAAAAGAAAATTTCTAATTAAATGTGCGTATAATTTACAAGGTATATTTTTAATTATTCAGTTTTATTTGTATATGGATTTTAAATGTAATAAAATTGATTACAATTAATTATTAATTTAAAATTAATGAATAGTTAATTACAACATGCGTTATGCGCACATTTTCAAAGTTGTAAAAATGTCGTTCGCGCGTTGACTACTGACAAGGTTTGCTGAAGGTTGGAGTCTATGAGGGTGTTATAAAATTATAACACCCTAAAAAAGGGCCAGAAAATACACTTAAAATAGGAAAAAATAGTCCCCCCCCCCAAAAAAAATAATAATATAAAAAATGATACAATTGACAAACACTGACAAATGGATTAAAATCCAAATAATGCCTATCACTTGAATTGCATTTTTTCTTCCGCATTTTCAACCTTATACAAACGCATTACAATTGCATTGAATTATTAAATGCTTCCTGATGCTTACAAAAGTAAGTCCTGATTTAGACAAAATGCATACAGCAAAGATTCTATATTTTTAAAAATACACTCTTGTTTTAGCAGTACTTTCAAGACCAAAGAATTGTTTGGTGAAAAGTATGGTTGTCAAACATCTTTTCTGTTCACAGCATTCCAAATCTCTGACAGTACCTTTTTAAAAGATAGAAAGATCCAAGATCATTTACCAACTTACTGCCGACAGGCTATGCGAGCTAAGCAGAAAAAGAAAATAAAGGAAATTTTATTGAGACAGAAAAACTTATTGGACACAACTGTGATTCCAAAAATGACTTCCTAGGAGTTGCAGCAATGCTATTTCAAGGGTTATTCAACTTTATTTTTCAGTTTGATTACGAGAATATGCCTCAAAATGCTCTGAAATGCCCTCAAAATCGCATCAAAATGCTCTAAAAACTAAAAAAATACTTTAACAGAGGAAAATACACTATGAATGAAAAAAAAAGGGGGGTCATCAAAATCTTGGCCTTGATAATAACACATCAAATAACCATATAACATACAATAAATAACCTACAAACATACACAGAAAAACTGGCATTGATATTTTGTTTCGGAATGACAGAGAGATTTGTGGGCGTTGAGTGACATAATGTCTTTTAATAACTCCCTCAATTGATAAATAAATGCATGAAGTCTTTTTAGTCCAAAGGGATTTAGTCCCGAAGGACTATTACTTTCATTTGGGCGTTTTGCATTTTTTCACAAGAAACGGCATATCACTTTCAATTTAGTGCTTATGTTTCTTTGTTGGATATTTATTTATTTATTTATTTTTTTTTGGACGTAGCTTTCTCTTCAAAAATCGTCTGCGTGCGTTGCACGGGAAAATGAAAAAGAATTTTAATTGCAGTTCTAAATAAATAGCCAAATAAATGTGAAATTCGTAACAATATTCTCTAAAACTTTAACGAATTTTTCATTAACAAACTCAAAGATTTCAAAGCCAGCAATACCAACGTTGTACAGAAAAACATTTTTATCTCCAGCGCGTGAGAGCGTGTACCGAAATTTCTAAAGATATGCACAATTTAAAATTATTTTGCGATATTGCTGTTGAACTGAATTTTATGGTTTAAGTGCGAAGAACATGTTAAACATTTTTTTAACAAATAAAGGTAACATACAAAATGTTAAATAAATGCCCCTTTGGACGTAATTAAAATCTGAAACCTTTCAGATTTTTTTTATTATTATTTTTTTTTCCTTCTTCTTTTGGGCAATATAGCAAGGTAGATGTTCCATTATTAGAGATTTTATTTATTACTCTCAGACACTTCCTGCCATGAGACAGATATTTTGTATCCTTTAGCGGTTAGGTTTTTTATACTGGCAAAATGAAAACGGTGCCTGACAGAAGACGAATGTACACAAATGTTAAATGAGTCTTTTTCTGACTCTGACAAGAGTGATGATATTTTTGCAGATTTGGAAAGATAAAGTGATTCTATGGACCCATTTTGGACTATGACACTTCAAGATTCAAAACCTTTTAATTCCGTAGGAATGCCATTTTTAACACTGTGAATGTCATCAAAGAAATTAACTTTTTACAATTTTTTAATGAACATCTTATAAAACACATTGTAAAAGAAATAAAGAGTTTTGTACGAAATCATCTTAGAGATAACCCATCTTCAAAATCGGTGAAATTTTCAGACATAACACCACAGCAAATAATTTTTTTTTTTTTTTGGTTTGGTTATTTTGAAGGGAATAATCAAAAAGCCTAGTAGGAAAATGTATTTCAGCACCAATAAAATGCTTGCTACTCCTTTTTTCAATAAAATCATTTTGAGAGACGTTTTTCGTAACGCTTGAAATTCTTACATTTTACTTTTGGTAGCAATGCAAAGAAATTAGAAAAACCGGGATCACTCACTGAAATTCTGCAAAATAAATTTAAAACTACCTGTGCAGCAAATAAAAAATATAGAGAGAGATGAATCACTTTCTGGTTGGAGAGGATGACTCGGATTTAGAGAATACGTGCCCTCCAAAAGATCTCACTATCTAATAAAAAATTATAACTCATGCAAGTCAAATTCTGGGTATGTGCGGAATTTTTTAATTTACTATGGAAGGGATTATGAACACTGGCACTGCTTCGGAGCACAAGTGGTAAGAACACTCATCAGCAAAATATCTGAGAAAGGAGGATTTGTATATTGACAGATTTTTTTAATTCCCCATCATTTGCAGAATTATTTAGAATCTATAAAGGTTAATCTGTGACTGTTATGAAGAACATAAAAAATCAACATGCTGAAGAATTTTCCTAGAAAAGACTCAAAAGAGGAGAAGTACATGCCATGCAGCATAACAATATGAATGTGATAGTGTTCAAGGAGGAGGGGGGGAGTATTTGTATTCACAACAATATATGTACCATATTTGGATAAGATGGGAAGAAAGAAAAATTGAGTAAGATATTTTGAAGGGTATTTGTATTTTAAATTATAATAAATACATGGGAGGCATTGACTTAGGAGACTCAATCACGACCCATTGACCATTACTCCGAAAATCTGTATAGTGGTGTATAAAAAACTGTTTTCTGGATTGATGGGAATTGCACTCATTAACGCCAATGTTTTTACAACAAAAAATAAGGACTAAACACACCTTTATTTGAATTTAAAATGAAAGACATGGAAAAATTTTTGAGAACTATGAAGATTAGAGGGCTGAAAAAAAGTTCACTGAAAGATCACTCAAAGCTTTCGGGAAGACACTTTTTTACTTTAAATAAAAGTGGGAAAAAGTGAAACATACGATGTATAGTTTGCCACAAACAGTCAAATAAACCAGAAAACAGCAGCAGACATTCTATTCTTGTGACATATGCAACGCAGGATTATGCATACATCTATGTTTCAAAGAATATCATTCACTGTCTCCTTTCTGAAATGTTGCTTCCTTTTCATTGTTTTCAAGCTATTTTTTTTTAAATGAAAGAGAGTTTTATTATTTTTTTTATTTTTAATTATGTGTTGTATTAAATAAAATCTGTGACTGTTTGGATATTTTTCCAAATATATTTATTGGAGGTTGCGGCAAAAATTATATTACTCTGGAATTGAATATTTTATAAAATTTTTAAGGAAAATATAAAATTAATTCTGATAACTACCTGAATGCTCATGTTATAATGTACCATAAATTGGAACAACTGCATGACAAGATTTAAATTTATGCGAATTTTTTCCAGATTTAGGCTTAACAGTGTGAACTGCTCATCCCTACATGACAATGCATCCGGTTAGCAAGCCATTCTGACAGAATGGTTCAGTAACTGAGGTGTCAACGGATTAATACTGTTTTGAAGAGAAGGATACACTATATTATCACAGAATGTTCACAAGATCAGGAGAAACACCTACCATATTTACTTTGGGCCTATTAAGAAATCCCTAATGCTATGATGAGTGTTAGCCCGTTCCTGATATTTTATGAAAGACATCCTAATGGCCCCTTATCTATCTTGAAAATGTCATGGACTGATGAAACCCTTATTCCTCATTAAGCTCAGTAATGATTATCTGAATGATTTCAAGATAGTATTAGAAAAGGCTGCTTAATCCACAAAACTTTCTGCCACTGGCAGGCAACAAGCTTATGCATTCTCTCTTAACCATAAGACTCGTCATAAAGAATTCAAGGAAGGTGACATTGTCTTAATCCATGATGGTGAAAACAGAATTTATGTAAGATGGACTGAACCTGTTACGATCATAAAAAAGCATACTGTTTATAGTTACATAGTGCAGCACTTCAAAGCATGTTCACACAAGAGAGTTCAAGACTTAAATACTGCTAAAAATAATTTCAGTATGATATATGATGCAGAAATAATTTTGGACAAGTTGTAAACATTCCAAGAATTATTCCACTGAAAGCAGAAAAGCACTATCTTGTAGAACGGTTTGATCTTCTATTTTTAAAAGTGAAAAATATAATTGAGACATCCAATTCCCTTCGATTCTTCAACATCTTATTCATGCGCAACATACCGAACTTCAGTACTACTGTATACCGTAAAAACATGTCATTCAACTAAAGAGAAATTGGTTTCACTTTCTTCCAATACTTTCTAAGCACTTCCAAGTTTGCTCAAGTTAGCTCTTGATGAAGAACTAAAATATTTAAAAGTAGTTGCTATTGAGAGAGGCTTTTCACCTAACATTATTGACCAAGTAGTTAAAAAATTCTCATCTTAACATATCAAAAAGGACGCTCTAGTTTTAGAAGATTATAAAAATTCTGCTGTCATTTCTTTACTTCTGTTGATTAGATATAAATTCCATACATTTCACAGAAATTCAGCTTTTGGCTTATTTTTTCTTCTATCAATATTTTAAACTTTTGAATAATATAACTTTCTTAGAAACTTCAGAAATGTACAAAAAGAAAATCTAGGTAATTAATACATTATATTACACACAGTTTTTTGGGAGGGGGTAGACATGATTAAAAATACACTATGATGGTATTCCAAGAGTAAAACACAATTTCATTTTGTGATTACTTTCAAAATTTGTACTCAATGGCAGAATTTTCTTTTCTTGTCTACTAAGTTTATATTCCTTTCAAATCCCAAATTTCTGTGCTTAGAAAATTAAACTAATAATGGTTTTATATGCAAGAATGTTTGTTCAAAATATACATATAATAAAATTAAATTATTGTTTATGTTTTGATAGTTTTACTGTGCTGGTGATATCAGATGTATCCATAAGCTGCCATTTATCATTCAACGCTTAGAAAATGGACAAATAATTTCCTCCAAACACTTACTCTTATTTAAATTCTATAAAGCTGATTTCTTGAAATATTTATTTTTTTATTGCTTTTGCGAAATATTTATATATGTATTTCTTTATTACCACTAATAATTATTATTATTTTTTCAATTCCCAAAATTACAGCAAACACTTGCCCCACAGCATTTTTTTTTTTTTTTTGGTGAGGGGAATGAATTTTGATAATGCTCATTAAAGTAGCCTATCTTTTTCTTGCCATGAAAACTTATTTTTACATTCAAATCATACTTTAAATTAACTTTAGGAAACAGCCTTTAATTAAGCATTATTTTTTACAATATTAAAGCACAACTGGATCAAAGACATATCATAATCTAGAAATTAATGCAGAAAGATCATCTAATAATACTACTTTTAGAAATTTAATAAAGTTACCTGAACAGGCTTAGGAATTAAAGATGGAAATACTAATCCTGGACAATCGCACAACCTCACATTTTTTGTCAACATAATTGTTTGATAATGTTTAGTATGACCTGGAGTTCTTGAAACACTTACAACCTGAAACAAAAGATTATTTATTAACATATACATTAAAATAATTTTAATTCATTAAAGTTTTATCAAAACTGCAAATCTGGAACACTATTATTCTGCTACCTCAACATTTACACAAAAATGAAATGTCACTTCAGTACATGAAAATATACCACAAAATATGTATTATAACGTGAATATAAAATTTCAATCCATTTTTGTGAATGCAAACATTTTTTACTGGTTTGAAACACAATTACAACACAGAATTGTTTTAGCTCTCTCTCTGTGAGTGAGTGAGTGTTTTAGCTCTCTCTCTCACTCACTCAGTCAGCCAACTGACACCAGCCTGATCAGACTCCTGATTGAAAATTCAAATGAATGATCAATGTGCATGTTCAAAAACATGCTAGGATATCAAACATACTATATGAAATAGTTTAGTGTGTAAAGTCTGAAACAACAGGGAATCTAGACTTACCAGGAGCTCAAAGATGCAATAAAGACAGTGTTGGAAGATGCTATATTTTAATTCGATGAAATTTGGATGCTCAGTATGTTAAGTGAAGGACGGTGTGATCTTGTTGAAAAGAATTTAATAGAGTGTATCCTGCTTAGCAATAAAAATACATAGAGTATGCATACTAGTAAACAGATATAATTGCATAGTGCGGACAGATAATCAAATGAATTTCACTCTTATAACTGGAAAACATAAAGCCAGGATCTAAGGACTATTTATATTAGTTAAATATACTGCTACAAGAAAGGAACAGAACAATATTTCACAGACTTTTACTAAGCTACATTTCGTATCAGATGCAATTTTTGGATTTCTTGGATTCATGTCCTTATGGACTAATTCTTATCTACAGAATAATTTAAGAGATAAACAATTCAGTTTTAGTCAATTTGGAAGATTTTGTATAAAAATAGTAAGAGGAAGAGGAGAAGATGGAAATAAAAGACAATTTTTTACTTTAGATTTTGAAAAATTGATTACAAAATTTCGTAATTTTTTAACAACATTTTTTCAACCAAAAGTATTATCAATTTACTCCACACCTTCAAACACAAAATCCTTAAGGAATTGCTATACCACCTTCAATCTAAGTATGAAGGCCTCCAATTATTAAAAGATATTATAATAGAATTTTGTAAATACAAACTACATAGCAACAAATCTTTTGAAAATATACATTTCCGTACTATCCACTTCAAGCATCCCATTTATGTGACTGATTAAAAATTAATAAGAACTTTAAACTACATCAACATCTGTTTCCTGGTAAAGTACAGGCAATACCAAGCTATCAATATGAAAGAACACCAGGGAGCTTAATAATTAACTACCATGAGATCGATGATGCTCCAGATACCTGAAATTACAAACTTCCAAAATACAGCCCTTATGTAGATCAACATCACCAACATATTACTACAGGCAAGTTAGAAATTATAGAAGATAGAAATTTAAGGCAATAAATGGATCTCGGCACCAAATTTTGACCCACTTCCAAAGTTAGCAAAAAATTTTGCATCCAACAATTCGAAAAAGATCTAGAAATTTTCATAGTATACTCCAGCTACAAAACTAACTTGCCCACTACAACTTACCTAGAATGGAAAGGAAAAATGCTCAACGACTTCAAAAGACATATCAAAGAACATGTACTAAATGGCACACGCAATAAGCAAGATTTGGACAAGAAAGTTAAAATACTATAGGATCTTTTCCCCATTACGAGAACAAAGTCAGTAACAACTTTAGTATCATTTGTTTAACCTAATTAAATTTGATATTGAGCATTATCTACTTTAATCTAATTAAAAAAGAACTCCATAGCACAGTTACATATAAAAAAAATTAAAACTATGACAAATATCCTGGAAAGGCATTTCACGCAGTTCATCGAAGACTTAAAATAACTATGAATTTATTTTACGACAAATTTTCCAACCTTTATGCACTGCCTAAATTTCATAAAATGCAAGTCAAATTTCAATTCACAGCTAATGGGACCAGAAATTACATGAAAGAAATAGACTACCATTTTACTAAAATACTTTAAAAAGTTCTCTACTTTATTAAAGATGTACAGATGCAAGACCACAATTTCAACTGGATAATAAGTAATAATGAACTGATACTAAAAGTGCTTCGCACTTTTAAGATTAAAAATATTTTCTGTTACGACTTTGAGAATTGATACACAGCTTTTCCATTACAAGAAGTCTTTAACAGTCTCCTAACTTCACCAGATTTATTTCCAAAAACTATTATGGTTATTTCCAAAGAAGAATTGAAGCTATATTTAAAAAGTATTCTTTTTAATAACTACGTTGCATTTAATAATGCTTTTTTTAAACAAATCAATGGTATCCCGATGGGAACTAGCACAAATTTAGAGATTTGTATTTTTTCACCAAGGAATTTCATTTCCAACAACAGTTACCTAAAGGCAACGTTCATATTACTCTAACATTTACAAATACATGGGTGATATTATTGCAAAACAACTTCAATAAAATAGAATGCAATCACATTTATTCTTCATGCTTGAAACTCAATAAAACTAACTTTCAACAAGGAGATATTAATTACCTAGATTTGTAAATTCTCAATTTTAAAGATATTAAAATTTATGACAAAAGAAGAGATTTTGATTTTCCTACTATAAAACTCATCCATTGGCACTCCAATATGTCCAAAATATTAATACTTAATACCATACATACTCAACTCCTTAGAATAAAAAATATTTGCAACAATGTTGAATACTTACAAGAAGAAATCACTAACTTAGTCAAAATTCTCCTAGAGATTAAACATCTCGATTCTAAATTTATATAACTCTAACGAAAGCTGGTATTAATTACCTTTCTTAAATTTCTCATCTAAAGTGATATGATGATTATTACTTAAACCCTAACTGGAGGTAATATTTGGATGACTACAATACGAAATTTAATGTAAATTATGTACAAAGATCTTGCTTTCTTCAATTATTATTTATACTATCTTTCTGTTATTTTGTAAATTTAATAACTGGCAAATCTTCTGGCTGTTACTAAAAAAATGGGGCTTCTAGTTTCTAAGTACTCCGATTACGTGAAGATTTTTATAACATATATTTTTCCTTTTCCTCAACTTTGAGCCCATACTGCTTTTGCATTTTGAGATTTTACAGAAGACAGCATCTTTTAGAAGTCTCTTAAGCCGCCATTTTGGAGTCGATGATCACCCTCCTCATAGGTAATAATTTTTACAGACCACACCCAACATTTGGCAAACTCCCCGCATACAATGCACAGGATAGGACATTTTGAACACATGTTTAAAGACTTAGTTCTGCTATTGGACACTTTAAACCTTATCACATACTTTTTCCAAGAACTACAATTTTTTGCCTCTCCAGAGCAGCTTTGAATTCTACAAAGAACACAGTTTGGTCATCTGAAAATTAAGTAAATTTTCGTTTAGAAAATCGTCCTAAGATTTCAATAAATTTGCAATCCTCCCTCAATTTTTTTTTCCTAATTGGTTTCCAGTTTTTAGCTGATAAAGGCTCAGGTTTTATTTTATTTCAAGAGTCTTTATGAAAAGTTTTTCGTTTTCTTGGTATTAAAAATTTAGTTCAGCATAATCGGGAACCATCCAATTTTTTAGTGTTGTTTAAATGACAATCTGGTTTAAAGTATATTTGTTTTGCTCTTTATATTTATTTGCTTTTGAATTTTGGACTTGCATATAATGATTTTAGACCAATTTAATTTTTTTAAATGTTCTTTTTACATATGTAAAGTTTTGCGGGGTTTTTTTAGTAGTCAATTTAGCACAATGTTATGTTTTATTCGTTTTTTTTAAGTGTTTTGAAGGCGGGTAGGGGAAAATCGTGGTGCCTTTGAAATTCGATTTTTAATTTTTTTATGAATTTTAATGTCTTAAATGAAAATTTAATAAAATTCTTTTTTCGAGTTTTGATCTCAAATGAACCAGGAGAACGAAACACATTTTTGAAACATATTAATTGACTTTTGTGAAGCTTCAATTCACTTTCCCCTGATGAGTTCTGAATTGGAGTTTCAGTAAAAGGAGATTACTTTATATTTTTATATATTTATTATCTTGTATATTTTTTCCCTTTTGCATTTTTATTTTTAGAGTTTGTACTAATATGAATTCTTATTTTAATTTTGATTTGTTTTAGATATTGTGTTTAACCCCTTATATATGGTTACATTATATATTATTAATACTGTTTAGGAATTGCCTTGCTTTGACTTCAATTTACTTTTAACTTTAGAAGCTTTAAGTATCTCTCTATATACATACAGTGCATGCTTCTTAATTCAAACTAAAAGGTTTTCAGAAAAGAGTTCAAATTATTCGATAGTAAGAGAAAATTTAACTTTAAAAGTGTATCACTAAAGAATAAAAATCTCCTAGTATGGGATAATGCTCAAAAATGTACTACGCTATCTAAAATTAAACATAGTAAAAAGCAATAAAGACTTACCTTAATCATAAAATGAAGCAGAAGATATGCAGTAGATAGAAAATAAACTTTTAATTAAAAATATGAATTATACTTTGGGGAAAAAATGTAAAATAGATGTTTGGTTTTGTTTATTATGGCTACATTTTTCAGCCAGGCTCTCGATTTGAAATAAACATTTCATTTTCTGAGGAAGGTTCAATCTGAATAAATGCTTTCAGAGTTTCAGAGTCCATTATCGCTTGATTATTAGGATGCTTAACAGTCTCTGTACTCTCTTCTGAATCTGACAGGTCTTTTCTTTTTCATTTTCTTGGATAGTTTTTTTTTTTTATGTCATCATCGCTCAGTTTTCCAGACTTCCAAGTCTTCATCTACATAATCAGAAAAAGTAATGTTATCGCATTTAAATTTTTTTAATTCAGGAAAAGCTAGCTGTATCAATATCGTCAACTCTTCGATATGACGGTTCTCTTCAGTGTGCATGAATTTAGTATGACAAAAGCAATTATTAATTGTACTTTCTTTAACAACATCTCATGCAGCATATAGATCATTTATAGCTCTCAGCAGAGTAATATCACCATAATCTAAAGAAAAAAGATTTACTGTAAGTGTTTTGTAATTTGTTTATTGTTTTAAGATTCTGGATGATTCCCTGATCCAGCTGTAGCTTTGCAGCTGTGTTTAGCAGCAAATATTCAACCTATATGGAACTCAGTCTGGAAGGTTATTGCTGCAGGTTGCATTATCTACAAACAGGAGAATTCTACACTTTTTCCTCGAAAACAGCTTATCTATTCCTTTTAACCAGTTACTGAAGATGTCTCACGTTATCCATGCTTTTATATTAGACACGTAATCAACTGGCAGTGTTTAAATTCCTTTAAAACATAGTGGATTCTTGGGCCTTTCCAATCACTAATAATTTAAGCTTTTCGCTCCCATCCAAATTATCACAAACTAAAGCTGTAATCTTTGTTTACTGCTTTTACCTCCTACACAAGCATTCCCTTTAAAATGTAATGCCTTGTCTGGCAAGAGTTTATTTAAAAAATGCAGTTTCATCCACATTGACAGGCAAGTAGAGAAAAGCCCTGGCTGTTTCCTACCGAAATTAGTGCATATGTCTTTGTTTACATCAGAGTTTCGGCCCACATACAGTTAGATAAGAAATATTATGCCTTGACTTAATCACGAAAGCCATCCATCACTGCATTTAAAATCTTCAATACCCATCCAACTTGCCAATTCATCAGCCTTCATCTGCAATAGGGGTCCATTTATCAAAAAATTTCGAGATCTAGCCTCCTGGAACCATAGTAGTAGAGCTTTTTTCAGATCTTCTTGGGAAGCATTTCTCATGTCTATCCTTCCTCTAGTAAATTTAAAAATTTCCCCATGAATCTAAAGCTGATTCCTTGTTTTCCAAATAAGTTGATAAAGTATTTTTTTAATTCAACTGCTAACTTTTTTAATTCAACGTTTTACATTTGGCATTCTCTCTTCTTTAAAATTTCTAGCTTTGTCTCCAAAGTTAGAGTTTTATACATATAGACATCCTGAATTTTTACACAGTACACACTGAGGAAGAAAAACTAGAGCACATTAACCTGTCTGCACTGCAGACACAGATGGAGCTCTCTAGAATCTGTAGTAGACTGGTTTTTCTGAAATTTCTAGAAAATTGATAACAAATAAACAAATTATTCTTCCCTGTCCTGACAAATTCATAGAGGGTTCTGAATGAATTCAAGGAAACAGGTTATGCGAGGGAGCTTTGTACATTAAGCACTGACAAGAGGTAGACACTAGGACAGTACATACTAACATTTAGCAGAAAAGCAATAGTCTAAGAATACAGGCTTGTGCCATTTTGCACAGAAAAGAAATACACAAAATTGTTCTGATATACAAAAAAATAAATACAACAGGTTTCTCTGTTAAACAAGGAAATGGGAATTTTTTTTTTTTTTTTTTTTTTTTTTTTTTCA